>PVIW01003117.1:0-182258 GCA_004026585.1 Noctilio leporinus | reverse complement strand
TAGAGAGAGGGGAAGAGAGGGAGGCAGAGAGGGAGAGAGACATCAATGTATGGTTGCTTTTCACCTGCCTCCAGCCACAGACCTGACTGGAGACCTGGCTTGCAACCTAGTTATCTTGCCCTGGCTGGGAATCGAACCTGCGACCTTTGGGTTCACAGGCCGGCACCTTATCCACAGTGCCACCAGCCAGGGCTCAACATGTATATTCTTAACCCCTACACTGTTTTAAATGTTGAGCCAGAGCTGCAAAGAAATTTGTTAGTATTTTGATATATGGACATAATAACTTCCGCTTCTGGAAATTTGTTATTAATAGCCACATAGGAAGCATTCTGCTTTAAAATAAAGCTCAGCATTTATGTTATACTTTGTTTTCTAAGAGCTTTACTAGACTACGTTAAAAAAAAAAAAAAAAAAGAAAGAATGCTTTCTCTTTCAATAGGTCAGTAGCTCTCAAATTTGGTGCATCAGAATCACCTGGGAGCTTGTAAACATGGGACTTACCTAGGGCCCCAGCCTGGGCCCACTGCATCAGAGTCACTGTGGGTGGGGACCCAGCATCTGGTGTTTAATAAGCTGACACACAGAAGTTTAAGAGTCACTAAGGTCTATGAATAGTAGGAGGGTATTTTAGGAATGATAATTCTTGGGTTTGTAGATTTTTCTTAGGACCTTACAGGAAATTTGGGCGTGACTAACTTACAATGTATACATTCCAAACCATCAACTTATAGGATCATTATCTGTTGGTGACATCTGTGGTATGATCAAACATAATAGAACCAATTATCTCATGTTTTTCCTGTTGAAAGATTGTTTATTAATAATAGCTGGCACTGTTTTGTATACATTGAGTCTTTTTCACTTGGCATGTGAGAAATGATGGTTGTCTCTCCTGTAACCACTATTAATAAGACCTCAAGGAGTTTAAAACAACAACTGTTCAGGCTCCAAATAAAGAATCACAAAATCCCAAGATTAAAGTTATCATGTACAGCCATATGTTACTTGAATTCTCCTTCATGGTATCTCCACCAAGTGGCTAAGAGGCCTATTTCTGCTAGATAGCTGGCACTTCCTCACAACAGTGTATTCTGCCTGACTTAGAAACTTCAATATAATAAGTTGAAATATATTTCCCTAGAGCTGCCATACGATGGTCTTAGTTCTAACCCTTTATCAGAACTTGTACTCAACTCAGCCAAAATCCTTCCTCAAGAAAGTGACCCCCTGATTGCTGTTTTCTGGAAGTTCACAGGGTGCCTCACTGTTTGATGTAAGCTGTGTGTGCTCCCTGGTAGGTCATCTGTTGGGCTGTTTTCTTTATAGATGAATTTAGGATTATATGACTTAGTGTGTGGGACCCCCAACCCGCAGAGATCCCTTGGTGCCTCAGATGAAATGAATACTTCCCAGGCAGCTTGTGCTAGGGAAGAGAAGGCTGGTAAGTGTCTGATAGACAAATGCTTTGATTGCCTTTCTCCAAGGTCTTTTACTGAATGCAGTTAGCTTATGGGCATATTGCATGCATGGGAAGTTAATTAATCAATGTTAAACAGTGTTAATTACAGAAAACAGGTATTATTCAGGAATAACAATTGAAGGACCACTGAGATCTTCCTCAGGTCAGGGTGTGTTCATTTAAAGTCAAAATTAAAACCTCAGCTGCTGGTACAATAGAGCAATCAAGCAAGGTAAAAGGACAGGGCAAGCTTCAAAGGCCATATGGAATGTTCTTATAGCCAGATTCCCACTAGGGCCCCCTGGCTACAGCATTGAGGCCTGTATGCACCCAGCTTTCTCAGCTTTCTGGTCAGATCTTACAGGCTTGGCCTGGCCTGCATGGGGCTCCATGCCCTGACTCCTCCCCAGGGGGACCCTAACAACTTAGACTATATTCACAATTCATTTTAAAAAAATAAATTTTAATAATTCTATATAGAGAGATTTACTTGTTTAAATATAGAGGCCCAAATGACAAGAAAAAGTGAATGTGATCTTACATTTTATCAAGCATTTTAAGTGTTCCATTTTACATGCATTTCAGTAGTATGATGTTAAGATGTTAACTTAAAAGTTAAGAGTTTTAAGTGTTGTCTACTTTCTATGTGAGTTGTTCAGAATCTTCTCAAAACATGGTGATTGCCCGTAGGTCTCTAAATGAGAAATATAATGGACCTCAGCTTCCTGTGATTCATTTGCTTTTTTGATGCTCGAAAGAAAAAGAACATTTGTGTCCTCACTGCCGAAGCACTTCTGGTTCTAATATTCTTTGGGGGGGGGGGGGTATATATTTCCTTCTTCCCATCCTTTCTCACAGACCAGAACTTGATCTGAATCCCAAAAGAAAAACAACAAATGCATTACTAACTGGGGGTTCAGTTGCCACTGATGTTAACTTTCAATGCTCTGAATACAACAAGGGTCTAGTGCAGGCAGAAGCTAAGATAACAAGTCAGGTTATTATTGGAAAGAGATATTTCCTGGCTATAGTTACTTCAGGATATAAGGTCCAAATTTTAGCAGATAAGCCAGACAAATGTTAGTTACTACTATGACCATTCAGATGCTCTGGCTAGGGTGAAAGAAACTTTTAAGATGCTAATTTCAGATGGAAATGACACTTCCTGTGGGTGTCCAAGAAAATTTGCTGTTCAGTTATAATTTATGGCTAAAGTCAGCTACGCATCCAAGACACAGTTCCTTCTCTGATATAATTTTCTGGGGCCAGAATGAAGGATGCATCTTCCCTGATGCTTTTAGACTTGGCCATTCAATCATGGATCAACTTTCCTGAAATTACTGTGATGTCTTTTTGTCCCTTGTAGCCTATTCAAGACATTTTGCCACCAGCTCGTTAGCATCAGGTTTTGCCTACACTCACTGATGACATCTTCAACATTTACCTTGATTCTTCATATGTAAAACAAGGTGAAAAACAAAAAAGACCAAAAAACCCTACCCAATGTATATCAGTCACTTATTTATTTTATAAAAGAACAATATGAACTTATAGATAGGCATATTCTGACAACTAAGAAACACTGGGAAATTAATCTCTGCTTTAGAGTTAAGGGACTGAATGACATTTGAACCACAATAATATTTGTCTTAAAGTCTGGTTTAAGGAAGATTATTGGCAAAACTATGTTCATTTATATCACTAACTTTTATAGGGTTAACTCCCTATAAAACATAACATAAATTAACAGATAAGGTGCATTTTTGGTGACTCATAATTAACATTAGTAGGAAGAGCAGCAACTAAAAATTATGGCCAACTCACAACACAGCTGATGCACTGTTCCAGGCAGCATACTGTCTGAAAATTGTAGGAATTCTCACTATCTGCTCATTAATTGTGGGAGCTCAGCAAACTGCAATTTTGGCTGCCAGTCCTTTTCGTAAAATGCTCAAGAATCTTCGGTTAACCAAAGCCAACTTATGTAAACCATAATGAATATAAAATAATCTGCCTGGGTTATTTTTGTATCTATACCAACACAGCCATAAAATAGAGTTGAACATATGTGTGGAGGAAGGGGGACTATAAGGAAAAGTGCCTTAGGCCTCCTGAAATCATGTAAAGCCCTTCGGTAAACTTTAATATTCTGCTAATGTAGCTCATGGGTACCAGATCTGCATAGTTCTTAGTACAGTAATTCACAAAATATAGCATTTAGTGTTATATGAAATTTTATAGAACTGCTTGTCTGTGAATATAAGAATGAAAAAAAGAACTTATATTTTAGTATCTAGACATAGACCACTTATGAACAAAGAGTCATACTTTGATGACCACAGCTCCCGACCCCCACACATCCCCACTCATTGTAAAGTCCATGGGCTAGCAGCATAAATGAATTTGTTAGAAATGCAGAACCCTAGGCTCTATACAGAACTCCTAATCACAAAGGACATTTTTTTTTTTAATTCTCAAATGATATGTATGCATGGGAAAATTGAGAAGCACTGTCAGTTTCAGAAGAATCTATGCCTAGGAAATACTCTGCATTCTCATAGAGAGGGTATCTCCATAAGTGATATAATTGAAAAAAAATCCTTGATGAATAACTCTACCTATGGAAAAAAAAATGAGTAGTTCAGATTCTACAAGAAGTAGAGGGATCTCCAATAAATGTAGAGAAAGTGCTCATAAAAAGAAAACTAGATCTCTTAGAAGAAAATACAGAGAAAAGCTTTATAACATTGGATTGGTAATGATTTCTTGGATATGACACCAAAAGTACAGGCAACAAAAGTTAAAATAGACATTGGATCACATCAAAATATAAAAACTTGTCATCAAAGACTCAACAGAGTGAAAAGGCAACTCTTACAATGTGAGAAAATATTTGCAAATTATATAAGGAGTTAAATTTAGAATATATATAACTAAACAACAACCTCAAAACAATTCATAAAAAATGAGCAAAGGACTTTGAATAGAGATTTCCTCAAAGAAAATAGGCAAATGGCTAATAAGCACATGAAAAAATACTGAACATCACTAGTTACCTTAGTCCTTTTGGTCTACTAAAATGAAATAGTACAGGCTGGTGAGCTTATAAACTATACGAAACTTATTTCTCACAGTTTTGGAGATTGGCAAGGCTCCAAACGAAACCAGTGGTTTCATTCTGTTGTGGCCCACCTCCTGGTTGGGACTCGATGTAAAGAGAGCCAATGCTTTATAAAGGCTGGTATAAAGGAAGACTTAGGGATGCCTTGTGTGAAGCTGGAGTTCAACTACCATTGCATTTCTCCATCTTTGTGACTGGTTTAGAGCTAGTCCTTTAGCCTCAGTCAGGATGTGGTGCAGTGAACATCCCTATATTGTCATCACAGGCCAGGGAGAAACTGGGTGCACAAGGCCAAAGAGCCCAGAAACACAGAGGGTAGCTAGTATACATAAGTCCTTAATTCTAACACCCTGGCTTCTTATTTTATTCACTATTGTTCAAATATAGTAATTAACAATACTTATATTTTATGGTTTACAAAGTACTTCTGCTATAATGTCTTGGGGTTTTTAGAATTTTGCCTCTTATCAAAGTTGATTGTTTTCTCCTCATGTTTATAAGTTGTTTAGCATATCTTCACACTTCCCAAATTTATTTTACTTAGGTTTTTCACAGAGTTTGGTGGAAGTAAAATGATGAAAGCGAAGTGTTTCCATTGTAATTTATTTTTGACTCCAGTTTACTAGAGTGAAAAAGATTAGTTTATCTACTTGAAGTAAATGAAGCACAAAAACTCAAAGGGCAAAAATTATAAGTAAAAAGCAGGATAGCCCTGTACTCTTATTTGTTAAAAAAAACTAAACCCATTGACTTAATATAAGAGAAGAAACTAAGGGGATGATCCTCATTCTTTTATAGTCATACCTTATAACTATGTCTTCTATGACAGCCAATGTATGAATAGCTTGAAGAGCACTGTGACACTGAGGATGCTGCCAAGTAGAATACTGAGATAGAGAAGAAGACCAAAACCATAATAAGAGGTGGCACTTTAAGTGATCATGAAAACTCTGTAATTGTTTTTAGCCTGATTCAAATTTTAAGAGTTCAAAATAAATTGTTATTATATATTTTTAAATCAATTTTAGCTTCTCCCTTTATTTTTATTTATTGATTTGAGAGAGGGAGGGAGGGAGGAAGAAAGGGAGGCAGGGGGAGAGAGAAAGATTTGTTGTTCCACAGATTCATGCATTCATTGGTTGCTTCTTTTTTTTTTTTGTTTCATAATATTTATTTATTTTTAAATTTAATTTTATTGTTGTTGTATTACATCCATCCCCTGGTTGCTTCTTGTATGTGTCCTGACCAGAGATTGAACCCTCAACCTTGGTATTGGGACGACATTCTAACCAACTGAGCTACCTGGCCAGGGCCCTCTCTGTATTGTTAAGAGTAGCTCTATAGCCCTGGCTGGTGGAACAGTGGAATAAGGCACCAGCCTGCAAACCCAAAGGTCACTGCTTTGATTCCCCAGCCAAGGCACATAACCAGGTTTCAAGCCAGGTCTGTAGCTGGAAGCAGGTGAAAAGCAACCATACATTGATGTTTCTCTCCCTCTCTGCCTCTCTCCCTTCCCCTCTCCCTGAAAGTAATAAATAAAATCTTTAGAAAAAAAGTAGCTTTATACTTTTATAATTTATATCTATAAAAACATTGCAAAAATCGGGAAAATCATTAAAAACAAAATACTATCTGTAAAACCTGGGGTGAACTTCTGTTGGTATACTCCAACATTTACGAAAATTCTGTGTTGTTTTTTGAACGTTACCTCTGCCCCTATCCTGGCTCAACCACTTGCGGCCATGATAGGAGGCAGCCAAGAGCCTGGTAGCAGAAAAAGAAGAAAAAGAAATGCAAAGGGCATTAAACTGGTCACTTCTCCCTTTAATGGTATTTTCCATTTAATTATGGAAAATAGGTCTGCTTGAAATCTGTATGGGTCAGGGTCTTGGCAGGAAATAAATGGGATACTTGAAGGGGTGATTATAAATTATCCCTTCATGAAGTATGGGCAGTAGTAAGGGAAACAGAAAGGGATGTCCTATTCATGCCTTCTATTGGCTGAACCCAACTGGAAGCCCCCAGAGGACAAAGAAACGAAGTTTTTGCAATTGTTCAAGGTCCAGCCTTCCAGGACACAAAGCTGTGAAGAGTCGAAAATGAATTTGGCCGGACAAACAGCAAGTCCAGTACAAAAATCTAACACATTTCATTACAATTACAGTTTCTTTTATAAGGTACAAGTCCAAGGGCTACATTCTGGAGTAACTCTTGTATAATTTGGCATTGAATATCTATGCAATTCTTGTGACCTTCCTGGAAAAAAACACATATAACTAAACCGCACTATTTGAAAACATTGCTTAGCCTTCTCTATCTAATGACTGTGGAGATATAAGTGTAGCATTTGAGGTGTTCAAAACATTGGATACTTAGGTATTTGGCTGACAATAAAGTGGGGGAAGAAAGAGAGGCAGATATGAGGATATAGAGAGCTCAGTTGCTGTTTGCTGAGGGTCCTCTTCCACTCACTGCCCCACATAAAAAGTAAACTCAGCTGCTGCTTTGGGTATTGAGACCAACACTAATTATTAGTTGGCTAAACATGTGTCTAAGACACCAGCAAAGAAGGATCACCAAAATACATGTGTGAAAGAAAATCAGAAAAATTTGAGTTGAAGCTATTTTTATTTCAGCCTATTTGTAAGTTTTGCATCACTGTAGAAAAGTGAAATTTTAGCATAGTTATTATGATTGGTGGTGGTGGGGTTATAGACATGATCATCTTTTTACAGCTGTCGTGCTCCTTCCAAAGATCAAATGCGAAGAAATGGCTGTCTTCAAAAGACTTAGGGAACGTACCTTTAAGAAGCAGTTGCTGATGCACAGGAAAACAGAGTACCTATCTTCTCCCACACGCCCAGAGCCAAGGGCTCGGAATACTTGGCTCTTGTATCTCTTTTTCTCAATTTTTTATTCTCCTGTTAGAGGGTAACTTGAAAACTGCACAGGGCAAAACATACATTTGCCTTGATATGCTTGTTTAGGGATTTGAAGTAGAGGACAAAGTCTAAGGCCAACAGAAACCTTGGACAAATCACTTTTTTTTTTTTTTTTAAAGGTGTTATTCATTATTTTTAGAGAGTGGGGAAGGGAGGGAAGAAGAGAGAGAAACACCAATGTATGGTTGTCTTTCACCTGCCTCCAGCTGGGGACCTGGCTGGAGACCTGACTTGCAACCTGGGTATGTACCCTAACTGGGAATCGAACCAGCATACTTGGGTTTGCTGGCCTGGTGCTCAATCCACTGAGGCCACACCAGGCAGGCATTTTCCTTTTCATTTCAAGGAAAAGAAAGGATTGGAGATCTCTGAAATTTTGGCTTAGCCCCATCATCTACAGCGTTGTGATGCTCACCGTAAAGCGTTCAAAGTAGGAGGAATGGTGTCGGGTCACATGAATGTAACTCTTCCACTTTTTGCCAGAGGCAACCTTTCGTAAATAGCCTACGTATTTTTCCAGCTGTTTTCTCTGTAGAGACGTTTCCTCCCTTGAACATACAAGCGGGAGCCTTTTTGTCTCATCCATCTTGGGGAATCTCTACAAGTTCTTTTAAATGTTTTCTTCTGGACCTAAGTCTACCGGAGCCTTAGTATCACTTGCAGAAGCTACTGCAGATCCTTGCTCCTTTCACTCTTATCTTTTACTCCCTTCAGGTCCTTGACCTCGGTGGTTGCCACAGCAACACACACTTTAGTTTTTGTGGGCGGCCCCTTTCACTTGACTTGCTTCTCAGACCCGCCTTCCAATCCCGAGCGCGAGGTACTTCCGCCTTACTTCCGCCTCGCAAGGCGATTGGCCAAGGATTCCAGTCCCAGGACTTGAGCCCCCTGCTCGCGCCAGAACCGGGCGCTCAGTGATGACGTCAGCCAGCGGCAGCGCCGCCTGGGAGACGGGGAGGTCTTCCGGGGCTGTTCGCCCGACCGCTAAGAGCTGCTGTCATGGCTGCCGCTCAATGGGGCGTCTTTTCCGTCCTGTTGCTGCTGCTGCTGCTGCTGCTAGCAGGGACAGCCCAGAGCTCGGAGGTCCCCGGTGCCTCTGCCGACGGGTCAGGAGGGATTGGGGTCGGCATAGGAGATCGCTTCAAGATTGAGGGGCGTGCGGTTGTGCCCGGAGTGAAGCCTCAGGACTGGATCTCGGGAGCCCGAGTGCTAGTAGACGGAGAAGAGCACGTCGGCTTCCTTAAGTGAGCATCTTGAGGGTCCCGGGAGAGCTGTGGGGTGGAAGCCGGAGGGGAAGGCCCCCCCAGGAGAGCCAAGTGTCAAGACCTGCTTTCGTCGCTGTCGGAGGGTGAAGGGGCGGGCGCTGCAAGTGGGCTGTGCCGGGAGACCTGGGGAGGCAGTCGGAAGCTTTCCGCTTTCCAGTCTGGTCCCTCAGGAAAGAGGATGGCAGGTGCTTACCCGAGGGCCGGAGCAGTGGGGCCACTTACCTTCTACTCCTTGTGGCTCTGTATGGCGACGACCACTCCTGAGCTTTGGGGACAGATGAACCCTCTTATTTGTCTCTTGCTGAATTCTTTCGTTTGCATCTCATTTGGTTCCCGTGGATCTGGCAGAGTTTTTGTTTGTTTTGTTGTTGGATTTTTTTCATTCTTTTTGTAGCTTGATGTTGTGTAGAAAGATACTAGGCAAATGGAAATTCTGAAAGCCCTAGAGGCTTCAGGTGATGACATACACTGGGAGGCTAATGCAGCTTCTAAAATTAATAGGCCCTGGAGTCCCTAATCACGGTACCTTTTTTCTCCTGGAGGTGGGATTGTTGTTCTTTTTTACACTTGAATTCTTTGAGGGATTTACAACATTACACTTGGCATTTACATGGGACCAGGGCTTCATTGCATTGCTTACTGGCTTCTGCCCTCTCTAGCTATTAGAAATGGGATTTCAACCTCTATTAAAAGATGTGTGGAACTTAATAGCCCTGTCATTTGCGGCAGTCTCCTTTTCAGGTGTCTAGACAAGTGTGATGTTTCAAATCTCTCAAGCACTGCTTGGAAGGTGAAACTACAAACTGAAAAATATTTAAGAAAGAAGTGTTTCTCTGGTGGGTTTGTGCACCAGCAAGTGGTATAGGAAATGTTGAAGACCACTTAAGTGTTGACATTTAGTTTTAAATTTGATTTGCAAATATTCAGATCACCCTCATGTCTTTGAATGAGGATTTCAACCTCAGATTTGTAAATAATGACGGGAAGCTTACAACTGTTATTTTAATGCTGTTTGTCATTAAAAGATCTGACATTAGGGCATTCTTCAGGTTTAACTTAACTAATATTTTAATCAAAGCTTTTATTGAGCTTTGGAAAATTAGCCTTACTTGACCATTTGCTTTTATTCTGCAGTATACAATTCTTTTAAAAGCATTCCTTTTTATTTTAAAATAATATCTAAGTAATATGAATATTGAAGAAAATATTATAAGGTAGAGATAACAACTCAACATTTTATGGTATCTTTTCTAGCCTTTTTGTAATTATACAACCTATATTTTTAATAGTAAAATGCAACATATACCCATTGTATCCTGCTTTTTTTGTTTAATATTTTGTGAGCAATTCCTGATATCATTTCATGTGTTTCCATTTCATTAGAAAGGTTGATGAAGAATTAATGTAAGGAATTTATCCTGGAAAACTTGTTGGAAGAAGGATATATAGTTGTCTTGTACCTGTTACACATAACTGGCATGCAGTTTTGATTTCTATGCTTATTGGCAGTTGCTTGGGACCTGGTTAATGGAGATGAAGGAGGTTTGGCCTCAGGACTCCTCATGCCACTTCTCATTTTTATCACTTTGTATATAAATCATAATTTATTTATAACCAGTCCTTTGTTTTTGGACATTTAGGTAGTTTTCAACTTTTGATGTAGGAAGATTATGTACTATATCTTTATGAACTTTACAATATGGAAAATTACGGACATAAACTAAAATAAACAGAATAACTTAGTGAATCCTTAGATACCAATCATAGTCTCCTGTTTTGTTTCATGCCTCCTCTGCATGTCATTTATTTTTTTATACTTTATATGACCCTAAAAAATATGATTTCACTTGTAAAAATGTTATAATGTATGTCTAGAAGATAAACTCTTAAAAAATAATGCAGTACCATTATTGATTCAACACAATTAATCATGCTGTAACATCATCTAATAATTCCCAGTCCATTTCTGTTTCCCCGCTTATCTTAGAAATGCTTTCATGTAATTGCTCTTTAAAATTATGATCCAACAGGGCCTTATATTGTTGAGTACAGTTTTAAAGCCAAGTTTTAAAATTTCATTATGAAATTTATATGTCATTTTTTATAGTAAAATATCTACCTTAGGGAGCGGGACAGAGAGGAGCAAAAAGGGGATGGATGTAATACAACAACAATAAAATTAAAAAAAAAAAAATCTACCTTAGGATGAAAAACCTAGTTGCATTTTCTATAGGCAATTAGTTCTGCTATTATTTGTGTGATACAGTCATTAGTTTAATTCTGTATTTGTTCTGGACCTAGAAAAATATTTTGAAATTCATTCAGTTAAGGTCCCATCAAAAAACAGAAGATATACTCAAATAATTCTAGGAAAGTTTAATGCAAGGATTAAATGGAGTCATTGTGTCGGGAAACAACCAGGTTGCTGTAGCATCCTCAAGTTCACAGCCTCAAGGCTATTGCCCACTCTAAGCCTGAAGGGAGGAAGGGAAGTAAAGGTTACTGGAAGCTATAAGGGAAGAAAGGACTGTCTTAAGAGGAACTGTGTGCCTGGACCAGTCAGAGGTGACCTCTCAAGGAAGAAACTTGGTGAAAAATAGACTAAGCTCGTTTTCTTCCCTTCCTCAAGTGTATAGACAGAAAAATGGGTCTGAAGGGCAAATGCAAGACATCTAGCGCAGCAATAAAATTAATTCAGTGTTTACATTTCAGTTCTGTCTCAGTTTAATGTGTGCTTTGACGTAGTAAGGAATACCTTCTCCTCTTACTCTTTCAAAAAATGTTGTAGGCATGGCTGGAAACAATTATTTCTTTAACAGTGATAGAGCCTAATAATAAGCATTATTTTGAATTATTAGTATGATACTGGGAATTCTCTAATAAAGTTGGTCTTTTTAGAATCAAACATTTGTTTTCCTATAACAGAAACTTATTTTTCTTCAGAATGGTAGTTCCTCATTATCAAAACATTTTGATTTGTGAGCATGAAATTATCAGCTGTTAAAGTGATGATTTTCTAAGCCCAGAAAGTTTAGAACACATCAGGTAGGGAAAAGTGAATGGTTTTAACTACAAAAACAGGAAAAAAGAAAGAACAAAGTACAAATTAGAACTATTAAAAAAGCTATTTTATTTAGAAATTGTTGGAGGGGATTGGCAAAATTGGAACCTCTCATAGTGTAGTAACAATGTATATTGATAGTTGTCCTTGAATAAAGACATGTCTTCCTAATAGGCACCCTGCTCCTGTCACCTGTTATCTCTATTCCACAGAAGGAACAGAAGTACTATGTCAGGGTTCTCTACTACTGTGAAGAGTCTAGGGTGTTTTCAGAACCCATTCAGTATGATTATGGAAGCTGAAGCATGAGACAACTCTTGCTAGTTTTTTTTTTTCTTTTCTTTCCTTTCTAATTGCTCTGAATGTCATTCTTAAGGTAATTGATTTGGGGGTTAACAGATCTAAAACGTAAGAAAAGGTTACATTATTGATCTGTAGTGATTAAATATGATTTTCATTTTTTTCAGGACAGATGGGAGCTTTGTGGTTCATGATATACCTTCTGGTTCTTATGTAGTGGAAGTTATATCTCCTGCTTACAGGTTTGATCCCATCCGAGTAGATATTACTTCAAAAGGAAAAATGAGGTGAGAGCAACTGATTTAATTTTTTACCAAGGTCTGAGCTACCAAATACTTCATTATATATTACTTTTGGAATTTTAGTTTTAGGTTGAACATTTTCTTATTTAAACTATAGATATCCCTTAAAACATTAAAAACATTTTTATATTATTTTATTCTGAGGATTGATAATACTGTAAAGTTGAACTTCCTTCTGCTCTGGCTTAAAATTTATTTGAAAGCTCCTAATATGATTATATAGAGGAGAAGTAATATTACTTATTATACCAGCAGAAATACTGTGGATGGCTTAGTTCATTAGAGCATCTTTGCCAAATGGTTGCAGGTTCCATCCCCAGTCAGGGTACGTACCTAAGTTGTGGGTTTGTTCCTCAGTTGGGACGCGTACGGAAGACAACCGATCAGTGTTTTGCACTTACATTGATGTGTCTCTCCCCCACCCCCACCTCTACCTCCTCTCTAACATTAATGAACATATCCGCCAGTGAGGATTTAAAAAAAAAAAAAAAAAAACACTGTTAAAGTTATCATTGAAATGTGATTACAGTTGGGAATAACTGAACTTTGTAAATTGGAAATGTTATTTATTACCTGTTTTTTATCAGGATAGTTTGATAATACACTTTAGTACCTATTTGAAAGTAGGTTGATCTAGAAACTTCTGTAGTTCTTCTTTTGTGGAATATTTAATATGCAATGGAAATTTAATATTTCCTGGGAAAATAATAGCTTACTTTGTAGAGCTTATGTTGAAGTGAGTAAGGATCATGATAAGAAAAAGAAAAGTACAGCATTAGAGCCTGGCAGATTAGGAAAAAATTTCAGAATTGCTAAGTAGATGAACATGTGATTTGAAATTGAGGTGAGAAGAATTTTGGACTCTTTCAGGCTCTGATTATGGAATACTACTTGCAGTTGGAATCAGCTGTGTAGATGTCCACAGTGTTCACATGCAACCTTTGGTTCTAACCCCTCATTTATTTATTTATTTTGTTATTGTCTGCCGCCAGTAGTATTCTTTTTGTTCTGATTTTACCAGGAAGCTATGATACAATTTTTTTTTTTAAAGATTTTGTTATTTTTCAGAGAGAGGGGAAGGGAGAGGGGCAGAGAGGGAGAGAGACACCAATGTATAGTTGCCTTTCACCTGCCTCCAACTATGGATCTGGCTGGAGACCTGGCTTGCAACCTGGTTATGTTGCCCTGGCTGGGAATCAAACCAGCGACCTTTGGGTTTGCAGGCCAGCCCCTTATCCACTGTGCTACCAGCCAGGGCAATATGATACATTTTTTTTTTTTTTTTTAAGATTTTATTTTATTATTTTTAGAAAGAGGGGAAGAGAGAGAGGCAGAGAGGGAGAGAGACATCAATGTATGGTTGCGTTTCACCTGCCTCCAGCCACAGACCTGACTGGAGACCTGGCTTGCAACCTAGTTATGTTGCCCTGGCTGGGAATCGAACCTGCGACCTTTGGGTTCACAGGCCGGCACCTTATCCCCTGTGCTACCAGCCAGGGCTCTGATACAATTTTATATGCTTATTTTTTTAACTTTGTTGAGGTATAATGAATGAATAAGAAATGTTTATTTATTATTATTATTTTTTAAAGATTTATTTATTATTTTTCATAGAGAAGGGAAGGGAGAGAGGCAGAGAGGATGAGAAACATCAGTGTATGGTTGCCTTTCACTTGCCTCCAGCTACAGACCTGGCTGGAGACCTGGCTTGCAACCTGGTCAAACCAGTGACCTTGGGGTTGGCAGGCCAGCACCTTATTCACTGTGCCACCAGCCAGGGCTCTTATTTATTTATTTTAAATATTTTATTTATTATTTTTAGAGAGAGGGGAAGGAAGAGGGCCAGAGAGGGAGAGAGAGACATCAATGTGTGGTTGCCTTTCACCTTTCTCCAGCTGCAGACCTGGCTGGAGACCTGGCTTGCAACCTGGTTATGCGCTCTGGCTGGGAGTCAAACCAGTGACCTTTGGGTTCACAGGCTGGTGCCTTATTCACTGTGCCACGAGCCAGGGCTAAAATTTCTCTTTTAATTACAAACTGAATACTGGAGGGAATGAGTTGTTAAAGGGGATACTTGTCTATTAAAAGCTAATTTATTTTTATTCTTTTTACTTTGTTTGAATTCGGAATTTATAGTCTAAGCAAATAGAAATATTTTTCTAAATATAAAGTGTTATTTGCTTTTTTACATTGGGTAAAGAGTACTTCCTGCTTTAGCATTTAAGGACTGGTTGCAGCAGTGGGATTCATATTCTCAGATCCATTCCTGATGATTGGATGCCTGAAGCATAGGTAAAAATACAATAATTAATAATTGGGGATGGGACAGAGTAGAGAACAAAGTGGAATTAGTATAAGGTCCTATTCTTGACCAATACTTTATAAGTCTACTTGGCTATTTAGTTTCAAGTATATGTGGGACTTCAATTTCTGACATTTTAGCAGAATGTAGAACCTCAGAAAGCTGGATGAAATAGGTACAGCTATTTCTTTCTTTTTTTAAGATCTGTTTTTACTTTTTTTTTTTTTAAGACTTTTTATTTTATTATTTTTTGAAGAGAGGGAAAAGGAGAGAGGCAGAGAGGGAGAGAAACATCAATGTATGGTTGCCTTTCACCTGTCTGTAGCTACAGACCTGGCTGGAGACCTGGCTTGCAACCTGGTTATGTTGCCCTGGCTGGGAATCGAACCAGTGACCTTTAGGTTCACGGGCCGGTGCCTTATCCAATGTGTCCCCAGCCAGGGCTTGTACAGCTATTTCTTTTACATATGTAGCTTGATCCTAAGTCTTGTCTTCTTTCTGTACATTTTGCTAAATATTTTAGACATACAGGTTAAGTTACTTTGATCAGAATTTCAAGATCAAAAGTTTAAATACCTAAGTATTTGGGAAAAGCCAAATGTAATTAGGCATTACTAATGTATTATAGGTAGTTATTTTGTCTAATAATGCTTTTAATAGAATTATTGATGCTTCATTTCTTTTATGTTGTTTATTAGGGCAAGATACGTGAATTATATCAAAACATCAGAAGTGGTTAGACTGCCCTATCCTCTGCAAATGAAATCATCAGGTCCACCTTCTTACTTTATTAAAAGGGAATCATGGGGCTGGACAGACTTTCTCATGAACCCAATGGTATGTATCAGGCTATAGTAATGTAGCTTTACTAATCTCTAATTTGCTTTGAGGCAGTTGAAAACTTTTAACCCCTGTGAGATCAAAAGCTGAAGTCAGATTGTTGGGTGAAAGGATAATTGTGAATAATTTGTGGATTTCAGGAAAATTGTGGCTTGAGAATATATAATGAAAAGAATACAGTTAGAATTGCATGGTAGATTTGATGTTGAACTGTGCTACAGAAATTGGATAAACACTTACTTATGATGAAATGTTTTAAAATTTAAATATATTGGGAGTATGTGGTAAAATAATGGAGCTGTCTCTTTTCTACTACCTGCATTTTAGTCAATTGATGAATGTGCCATCACTATTAACCAGCCGTTTACTGATGTTATAAGGGTTTTATTTCCTTTTTTTGGTTTGTATAGTGAACAGAGAACTTATTCTGTGGTAATTTAAATGTTTGGTATTATTATGAAACTGATGTGATGCTTTCCACTAATTAAAAACAATACTGACAGAATACATTCTTTAGAAACAGATTGACTTTTTCTGCTTCTTTTGAAGTTGAATTATTACATTAGAATTGTCTAAGTTGTCTGGTGTGTCTCTCCAGACCATGCCCCTTTCCACTCCTGGGAAGTAAATAAATACTTTGCTCTCTGCAAAAAAAAAAAAGTTAGTTTTGTTCATATTCTTTGCTGATAGCTATTCAGATCACAAATAGGCTTTATATTCTTTAAAGAGTAATAAATTACTATCTAGAATCTCCTGTTAAGGATAAAGAAGTAGTAGGGTAGAGAGGATGGCAGAAATCAGCAATGAGGCTTAAAAACTTACTGAAAGATATCTTTCATTTTCTCATTTGTGAAATTCCATGAAAGCATATCTAATGCTATAAGCTTCTAGGTCATTTTTTGAATTTACTGCTACAGTAAGTTGCCTAGAACTTTATTGCAGGCTCTAGAGGTTGTACATTAATGAGAGGTGCAATATGTTGTTTTCTTTAAGAACTGAAAAGTCACAGGGGAAGGAGCAGCCCAGCTGGCTCTCAGGATCCCCGGTCCCGATGTCAGACTGCAGACTAAAGAAAGTGAATAGATAGTTCTGTTTGCAAATTATTCATGCTAAATAAAACTAAACTGCAAAGTGGTAGGTGGCACAAATACAAAGTGTGGTGTCTGTAAAGTCCAAACACATAAAGATAAGGTGTTTATATTCTGCAACAGCCACACATTGAGGAACACCTTGCTATCAACAGGGCTGGTTCAGTAGAATTGAGGTGGTTGCTACTAGTTTTATTCTACATACAACATTTAAATCTTTAATTTTATTGTTAGTTGTTAGGTGCAGACTTTGTCCTCCTGTTATGTGGAAAGAAACATTTTCTGAATGTTTTCCCTCACAGGTTATGATGATGGTTCTTCCATTGTTGATATTTGTACTTCTGCCCAAAGTGGTCAACACAAGTGATCCTGACATGAGACGGGTAAGATGATTGCCCAGCTGTGGATTTTTGAACCATATTCTGATCTCTGATCCAACCACTATGGCTGGGTGGCTTGGATCTTTCAACTTTATCCTTATTTCCAAGCCAAATTCATCTAGAGATTGTGTTAATACAGTGTATGTTCCTGGCACTTCATTAGTCATTTCCATTGAACAGATGAATTCAGTTTGTTCTGCTTGATAAAGGCCTGAGACTCTTCCAATAGCTAAAACATTCTAGTAGTAGACTTTTTGTGCCTCACTTGTTGAATAGTTGAAATGCATAATAATCCTAGTATACCTAGCCCAAATATTTTGCAAAAAATAAGTTTTCTATAATTATTTTAACTTTATAAAACTAGAGTACACAATTATGTGTTCAGTCTCATGGGAAAAAAATGAATAGAATAGCGGCTTTCAGACTTTGTACCACAAAACTGTACCAGTTTGGCAAGGGAGATAGGAGTTGCCAAGTAGGATGCTTCAAATTTAGTGCCACGGCTTTGCCTCTTTTAAATATTGGCTTCCATATTAAATCTCCAGTTTTGTTTTGTTTTGTTTTGTTTTTAAGATTTTTTTATTTATTATTTTCAGAGAAAGAGGAAATAAGAGAGGGAGAGAAACATCAGTGTATGGTTGCCTTTCATCTGCCTCCAGCCACAGACCTGGCTGGAGACCTGGCTTGCAACCTGGTTATGTGCCCTGGCTGGGGAAACGAACCAGCGACCTTTGGGTTCGCAAGCTGGCTCCTTATCCACTGATCCACCAGCCAGGGTTGACTTATATTTTTAATGTTTCTTTTCCCGTACTTACTTCACTTTCTTCTTGAAAACCCATGTATAAATTCTACTTTTGGGGAGAAAGCCCAAACTGTTACTGAAATGGTGTTGAATTTTAAGTGATAGATAATACAGTATTTATAATTTATTTTTAGGTCTGAACTAATACAATTTTAAGTTCACTTTTGTAATGTCACATAAAATTCAAATGAACTGTATATTACATTAATATTGTCGAAAGTGGAACAATACTTTATGGATTGTTGGCTCAATAAGAGGGAGGACAAAACCTCAAAATAAAAGTTTCAGGTCCTTATTTCATTTGTTACTTGTTTGTGACATTTGTGTTGTTTGCTTTAGATACTGTGATTGAGGGTCACCCAAGTCTCATAGCATAGATTTATTACTAAGAGCCTTAAGAATCAAGTCTTGGGAAAACTGACATCTTCCAGATTACTATGATGCTTTGATAGATAAATAAAGTTTGGTGTTCTGGTTACATCTAAAGAAAACATGAGGTTAAAAAAACACTCGTCATCTCTGGTTCAATTCCCAGCCAGGGCACATAAGCAGGTTTTAAGCCAGGTCTCCAGCCAGGTCTGTAGCTGGAAGCAGGTGAAAGGCAGCCATACATTAATGAAAAGGAAAAAAAAACAAAAAACAAAACACTAATCAAAACAATAAGAAAGCATTTTAATCAGAAGACATAAAATAAGATGGCAGGAATATGAACATAATATATCCGTTATCGGCGGAAATTCCTTTTATAAAAACGTAACCTGAATCAAACCCTAGGCAAGCATTTATTGGACATTTACTAAGGATCAACATGCTTAGTGGAAAAAAGGAATTATGAAACGTGGTTTCTGAAGTGCAATTGGGTATGACATTGCATCATTGCTTAGAATTGGTACCTTTTACTTGTTCTGCCCCTTTCCTTCTTCCTTAATGGAAGCATTAGTTGTTTAGTGACCCAAAGGATCCCTGTGCCTTTAATGTCATTATGCTTTGTCTTCCTGCAGGAGATGGAGCAGTCAATGAATATGCTGAATTCTAACCATGAGTTGCCTGATGTTTCTGAGTTCATGACAAGACTCTTCTCTTCAAAATCATCTGGCAAGTCTAGCAGCAGCAGCAGTAAAACAGGCAAAAGTGGGGCTGGTAAAAGGAGGTAGTTCTGCAGTCCAGAGCTGGCATTTGCACAAACACGGCAACACTGGGTGGCATTCAAGTCTTGAGGGAAAACAGTGTAAACTTGAGTCATCCTTAAAGTTGATCTCTTACAACTGTTGTGTGTGATAACTTCTCAGTACTTGTTTTGAACTTGGTACACAAGAAAACCCAGCTTTCATCTTTTATGTGAGGTCAATATTGATGTCACTGAATTAATTACAGTGTCCTATAGTAAATGACATTAATAAATTATATGAAGTACTATACATTATGTATATTAAAATGTTTTAACCCAGAGATAAAATTATCTTGTCATCTTTTCCCACTTAATGTTTCCTTTATTCCTGAAAGTTTCTTCTATCTTTCATTATCTGAGGCTTGAAATTAATCTTTTCTGTCTAAAAAGAAGTGTGTAATGTTTTTACAGCAGCATGAACCATGGTTTTTTATAGAGCCAGATCATTCATAGTGCTCAGCCCTGCCTTGCCATTTAATATACCCTGATGATTTAAGTAGAACCACATGTTCCTGATGTATTTTCAATTTTTATCATAGTTAGTTTCATAGTGTGGATACATGAATTAGAACAGATGTTATCAAAATTTTAAATTCTGGTTACCATCTATAGTATTTGTTACTGAGTATTGGCTATGTGCTGATTCAAGATATAATACAGAGATGGATAATATGTAGTTCCTGTCCTTAATAGAGCTTACCATGAAGAGAGGGAACACAATTAATAATAGGGAATGAATGACCAGGGGAAGGAAGTGCAGCAGTAAGAGAGCCTTCTAGAGTCTGAAGGTAGAACTTTGTGTAATATGGGTGGTATAGCACAGGTAGCTTTTCAATTCCCTCGTCTCTCCCATCATTGATTCTTTTTTTTTTAAGATTTTATTTATTATTTTTAGAGAGAGTGGAAGGGAGAGAGGGCAGAGAGGGACAGAGACATCAATGCATGGTTGCCTTTCACCTGCCTCCAGCTAAGGACTGGCTGGAGACCTGGCTTGCAACCTGGTTATGTGCCCTGGCTGGGAATCGAACCAGTGACCTTTGGGTTTGCAGGCTGGCACCTTATCCACTGTGCCACCAGCTAGGGCCCATCATTGATTCTTAAGAGTTTCTGGAATATAAATTACTGCTTTCCAATCAGGAGTGTCTCAAAAACTTTATTTAAATAAGTTACAAAAATTTCACACCTTTTTTAATGACTTGTTTCAATTAAAAAGGAACTCAGGTTATAGTATTGCTTCTAGTAGAGAGCTCCTATCCTTTCCTATGTTAAAGAACTCCCCTCTTGCTCTTCTTCAGGTTACTGAATCAGCAAATAACAACAAAAAAGTTTGGTTCCAGATTCTTATTTTCCCTTTTGTAATAGGTGCCATTGTTCATTTTGAAATGAGGTACGAAAGTTTTCTTTTAAAGAAATAAGTGCTAGTGCAGAACATTTGTATTAATTATATAAAGGAGGAACTACATCTCTGTTACCAAACTGGTTGGTTATATTGTGAATGATTAAGGTGGGTAAAATGGTGAATGTGAAACAGAATAATTTATTGAAAATAAAATATTAGGACACTAGTTAGGTGAAAGTTATAATTTAAAGAAGACAGGATATAGTAAAGAGTCATAGTTGTATGACCTGAAGCCACCTTGAAAAAATTTCGAAATCTGGATTGTCAAAATTTATATAAGAAATACCTAATGACAAAGAAATTAGAAAGCACTTCCAAGGAAATGATCATTTCAAATGTTAAGAAAGGTGTGGTTATTTTACATAGATTCTAACACCATCTGAATATAATATGTATATCCCTTATCATATTATAGAATGTTATTACATCCATTGCATATGAAAATCCCATCTTTGCATAGAACCTTCATCAAATGCTGAGTGTGCTTACAGGCGCAGAAATTATTATATGTTGTTAGAAAATAGGGATTTAGTGCAAAGAGCCTCTGTTTACCTGCCAGTTTGCTTTGTGACTTTGGGCAAGTCACTTCCCTCTTTGCATCATGTCTTGTTCATTGTATTTCCAGCATTGAGCATGTAGACACAGAATAAATGTTTGTTCAATGAATAAATAAATGGGCCTCAAGCTTCCTCATCTGTAAATTGAGGATTTGGATTAGACCTGTAAATTCCTTTTCAGATCTAGAATTCCACTCTACTTTTAACCTATCCTTAAGGATCATGATCAGTGATCAGTGCCAGCTTGCTCTTTTCTTACTTCCTTGGGTCTTTCTGCTATTCTGCATTTAGAGACAGGATGTTTTTTTCTTCTTTAGGGCCTTTCTTAGATTCAGTTTACATGTAGTATCGCCTCTGAAATGTGAGCTTCATGTTTCAAAATATTTTAAATCTATTAAATTAAACCTGAATAGTGACTTTGTGCAGAATAAATCTTTGTTTCCCGTTCTTGCCAGGAAGTTCTGAGTGCCCAGGGCATGTTTGTAGCACCCAAGTTTTTAAAGTGTTTTTTAGGAGTTAAAACCATGGGATTACCTCAAGTCTTGTTAACATTTTGAAGATTCGGGACTTTATCTAACTTTCTCAGAGCAGTAAATTATCTTATTTCCCCTTTATGGTTCCTTTAACAGGAGGAAAGAAGCAAGTATTCAGCAACTTTTCAGTAGTGGAAAGGTTTCAAGATCCCAATGAGGAATGTGATGATAAAGGAAAGCTTTTTCATTTAAGTAGTTACTCAAACTTTCAGGAAGTTTGGAGTCTCTTAAGTGCTCAATCAAGTGAAAGAATATTAAAAATATTACTAAATATCTTTTAAAAACGACGTCAAAAAAATAAATAAATAAAAATAATAAAAATGACGTCAAGTATTTTCACTTTCGTTTACTGCCTTCCAGGTCATATATAGATATGTTTTTGCATTTTTACAATCATGTAAGAACCATTTTGTATTTAAACCCAACAAGAGTTCTGCTAAGCCATTAATTTTAGGAAACATGGTAGAAGCTAGTGGCTGAGTCTTTTAGTTCAAGGCGTTTATTGAGACAGGACCTAGTTGTACTGTGTTCTCCTTTTAGCATTTTTAAGTGTGATTATTGTCCTTTTTAATTTGTAAGGTATATGAGAATATCTAATTGGTAAAAGTGTATTATTCAGGAGAGCTTTGCAAAACTTAGATGTTGCCTATAAACTATAAACATCTTTTTAATACTGAAAGATGATGAAATATTAAAAGATAGTTTATCCAAAATACCACCAACTTTTAGCATATCTTTTATTTTTTTCCTCTCCCAATAACACAACTATTTTGGGATTGTAGGGGAACCAAAGCCTTTCACAACAGCTGCAGTCTGGTAAGATAGATAGAGCCAGCCAGGCAGGGAAACCTGAGAAGAGAGAGGAGTAAATTAAGAAGGAAAAGCAGTAAATAAGAGAAATGGGTAGAGCCATAAAAATTAGCTGTGCAAAATATTTCCAACAGAAAACTTTGGTCAAGGCATTTAATTCCACTAAAAAACTCAATGAGCTAATAATTACTAAAGATTAATATCTGTATCTTCTTAGGTAATTTTGAAATCAATTTTCCACATTTATGAATGTAAGTTGTCAACTTTTATTGAGCTCCTATGACATATATTTGAATGCTTTAAAACATTTCTAAATAGTAAAAAAATTAGAAAATATTTATAATTAAATGATTGTGAAAATTTGGCATGAAGATTAAGAAATGGAATCATTCTGGCCCTGGACTTTGGGGATGGGGAGTGGAAAATCTAAATTCCGACAATAAAAGATTAAAACTCAGGGTTCCTAAGAAGTGATGCTGGGAATTTAGGAAGGAAACTTCCTACGAGAATTTCTGAGTTTAGCTCAAGCTAGGCTCCAGATGTGGGGAATAAAGCCTCCAGAGGAGGCCTCATTTTAGCCCTGGCTGATCAGCTCAGTTGGTTGGAACTATATCCCATACACAAAAAGGTTGCAGGTTCAATCCTGTCCGGGCACACACCTAGGTTGCGGGTTTAATGAGATGATTCAGAAGAAATCATCAGAAGATGTGTAAGGAAAGCTTCCTTGCAATAACTGCTATCATGGAATCTTGTCCATTTCACAAAAGAAAGAAAGAAAAATGCCATTTTGCACTTGTCTCTTCGCAGGACTGGATGGACCTGCCTTTCCACCCACACCTGGTTGGACCAAGGGTGGGACTTGAGTCAGTCAGTTGGGTGGTACTGGATCAGAAAAGGCAGTATGTTGATGCTGAGCCACAGGTAAGCAGAATCAACAGTGGGATCTGCAAGTCAAGAATCTGCACAGCACAGAGATTATAGAGAAGCCCAGGTGGGAGGCCACAGTGACTCCAGAGATGGATGGAGGGAGTAGCTGTCAGATAACAATCTGGTTCCATGGAGGCTCAGCTGCTCTTCCAGGGGTTCTGTGAAAGCCTCCTGAGTCCCTTTCCTCACCATCTCCTCCCTAACCCCGTTCTTATTATCATCTATCCTGACCAGGTGAGCACTGTGTCCAGTTTTAGCCTCTCTAAGAGGATACAAAGAGGTTTAGAGAAAAGCTGCTGGTGATTAATATTCATGTTTTTTCATACAAATGATTCTGTTGATGATTATATAAATTAGATATACGTAATTTAGGACGGATAAAAGGGTCTGAATTTTGTAGTTTGGTAAAGAGAATGCTGAGGGTATTCTTAAAATACTTTATAGTCCTGAGAGAGGGGAGGAGGAGGCAAAGAAGGGGAGCAGTTTAGTCAATTAACTAGTATGGAAGAACCATGGGCATGGACAACAAGTAGGATTGATTGGGGGTAATGGGGGGGGGGGCAGAGGGAAGGAAAAAGGGGATGGATGTAATAAAACAACAATAAAATTAAATTTAAAAAATACTTTATAATCCCTTTAAAGCAAATTCTGATAAGCTGTGTACCACTCCATGAAGTCTGAGAAAGGAAATGCATTTAAATTGCAGCAGGATTTGCAGTTGACCCTTGAACAACATGGATTTGAACTATGGAGGTTCACACTTACATGTGGAGTTTTCACTTGACCCACATAGATCAAACCTGTTGGTCAAGGGCCAACTCTATGGTTGGGAATCCATGTATGCAGAAGTCTAACTGTCACTATATGGTAGGTCAGGACCCCTAACCTCAAAGTTACTCAAGGGTCCACTGTAGTTTGTTGTGAAGTTCTTGGCATGGTAAATAAAATTGGGAAATGCCACTATAAAATGTACTTTTATTGGCATTTTAAAAATATTGGGCAAAAAGTCACCTCTTAGGATGGTTTATATATACAATACCTGATGGTCTCTCAAATTTTGTCCTATCCCCTAAAGTGAATTATTTCATTCCCAGAATGTGAAGAATGGTGGAAACAATATCAATGGAAGAGGAAATGAGATATAACAACAAAATTGGACTGTGGGAAGGGGAGTGGAAAATCTAAACTCTGACCATAAAAGATTTAAACCCTCAGGGCTCCTGAGAAGTGATGCTGGGGATTTAGGAAGGAAACTTTCCCTTGAGAAATTTCCAACTTGTACTCTTGGAGAGTTTAGTTCAAGGTAGGCTCCAGATGTGGGGACTAAAGCCTCCACAGGTGCTCCTCATAAATATCAAAGAGCTTTATAACTCTGGTTCCATTCCTTTAGTTTCCTGTCTGGTTCCATTCCTTTTGTCTCCTTGGACCAGGGGAGAAGAGGCCAACAGGTACTTGCAAAATACAAGGTAACTCTCATGTCAGTCAAGACTGCCTTGTCCAGCCAGGTCTCTGTGATGGAGCTGATGTTACATACCTCAGCAGTGGCTCTGAAATCTTCCCCAGTTGATACTACCCAGCATTGGTCTACAGTTTGTTCATCTCTAAAATAGAAAATGTTTTCCTTCCTTGGTTATTGTTATGGGTTGAATTTTGTCCCCCAAAATACTATATTTAAGTCCTAACCCCTGGTACCCCAGCATGTGATCTTCCTTATTTGGAAAAGGGCTGTTTATGGAGGTAATCAAGTTAAAATGAAATCATTAGGGTAACCTAATCCAATATGACTAGTGCCATTATAAAAGAGGGAAATTTGAGCTCTTGAGACAAACATGCATGTGGGTGGGGTGGGGGGCAGGGTGTGCAGTAACATGGGGAAACACAGGGAGATGACTGCCTGCAAATGAAGGAATGCCCGAGGCTACCAGGAGCTGGGAGAGAGGCCTGGGACAGACCCTTCTCGGTGCCTTCAGGGGAAGCAAGACCCTACTGATACTTGGATATTGGACTTCTGGCCTCCAGAACAGTGAGCTCATCAACTTCTGTTTTTCTAAACCATCCTGTTTCTGGCACTGTGTTATGGCAGTCCTAGGAAACAAATACAGTTATTTTAAGATTTTATAAGTCTTTTTTTAAAAAAAAAAAAATCCCTCCAGGTAATGAAAGGTTCTCCTCTAGTTCAGTATTGAAGAGGACAATAGTCCCTGTCAACTAAGCTGTATCGGGTGTGTCTAATAGCGATGAATAACCTCCCTCTAATCTATATCTAACGATGGATAGGAGCTCCCCTTTAATTGAAGCTTTATGGTTTTCTGCTCTTTAAGAGCTTGAGGGACCAGTCTGCAACATGTGAAAATGAGGATTGCCAAACAGTACTTACCGGTTCTGCGTGTTTTAAAAAGTATGCCTGTACTTAGGAAATAAAAAGATTACAAGGATAGATCCTGAGATATTTAGCAAAGGTTATTGCTATGAGGTAGAATTACTGGAAATTTTTATTTGCTTATTTACTTTTCAAGTTTTCCAAGCAAAGCTGTATTACTTTAATAATTGCTGTATTGTAAAATACAGTTACTATAAAACAACATCTAGTATAATTTTTCATTTCTGATTCTCCTGGAAAGGCCCTATTTCTGGGTACAAAGAACCTAGCAGAAGATTTTCCATGGCAGTCTAGCTCCTCAGGCAGAAGAGTAGCCCTCCAGATCCCAGTTTAAATCTGTATTACCTTTTTCTCTTTGCTGCCTTCCAGCCTGTGGTGTTTCCCAGTGCAGTTCACGGTGTTGTACAGTAGGAAAACTGGGCCGTAGTTAGAACATCATGGTAAAGCTTCATGGATTTTGATTGAAAGCGGCTGGTCTATAAACTTATTTTTGGATATACACGGAACTACTAAAAACAAGCACCCGTTCCCCAGCTGGTGATACTGGGGATAAGTGGGCTGAGTATGAGCCATTGTTTGTTGAAGGTAAGTGTCTATTGTTTTACTAGGACACCACTGGGGATGCATTTATGCAGAATAACTAGAAAATCACTGCCAAGGACTGGAAAATAAAACTCTGTGGAGAACTGCCCTTAGGAGGAGCGTAAGGGCATTCATGAGGACATCTGGTGGTGTGACGCTTGAGAACCGTATAAAATAAGATTATGACTTTTTTGACAAGTAGGTTGCCATAAGGCACACTAATGTGGTCAAGGCCAGTAAGAGAACTGGTTCTTGGCTTTTTTTGGCATTATGGCAGATAAATTTAAGGTAGTTACCTCCTCCCACCTCACCACCCCACCCTACCCCCGCCCTGTTCACTAATTCATCAAGGGAAATGGAGGACAGTGCAGTTCATTGGGAGGATAATTTTCCCAGCTGGATGTGTCCTCTTTGATTTTAATAAGAGTATTTATTTGAGTGTCAGTCTTGCTTATTATTTAATGTCTCCAGAGTTGTTCTACCTATGTCCTCAGTAATAGAAGTAATTCTTGAACATACCGGTTTGACTATATCTCTTCAATCTTAATTCAAAAGAACCTCAAACAAATATTGGAACTTTACTGAAAGGTTAGTTTTTTTAATAGTGATATGGATGTTATAATTCCAAAACTCTTAAAGGATTGAACAAATTGAGCAAATGAGCAAATGATGATTCTCACTCTTGAAGAAGTGAGATACAAATATGGAAAAGGACAAATCCTGTGGTATAGGACTGGAATTGCAGATGCCAATATGGATTCATTGTTTTTTAAATTAGTATACATACGTATGTATGTCTTACTTTCATTCACTAAAAGGACCTAATAGCAATAAATATATCCTGAATCCAGATCTGAGTTAGTAGGTACCACTCTTAACTTAATGAAATCAGGGCTCCTTGAAGAAATGACTGATTCCTGGGCTGGTGTAGAGAGAAAAGATGCGCCTGGAACTTTTTGTTGTACTAGAAAGTAAAGGAGTGCTTAAAAAATATTTAGGAGATGTCAAAAGGTAATGGGAGTCATCTTGAAGCTCTCACCGCTTAAATTTGTGACAATTTGAGCATTGAAATAGTGACAGTAATGGATTTTAACCAATTACTAAAATAAGAGTTAATGAGTCTATAATGATAAGTACACAATTAAATGGAAAGAAGGAAAAAGCATTCCCATAGTAGAATGCCAACCAGTTGGCAATCAACATAGTAATAACTTACTTGGGTGAGAATAATAAATAATGCTGTAATTATTGAGCAAAATCCTAGTGATCCACAGGAAATTTATATAGGCACAAAGTCTCTCTCCAAATTACTAATTGCAGAGGGAAAACAGTAAATTTATACTGGAAAAACCTGGGTGTGGCGGGGGGGAGCGCAAAGCAAGTGACTAGTGTTAACATCACCAAAAATGGGATAAACATCACATCTCCCTGATGTGACACTTCAAGGACACAGTATCACTTGTGTGATACACCTGCCCAAATCAAAACAAACTGACTCATGAAAAAAAAAATCAGACAAACCCATGAATTATGGATATTATTTTTAAAACTTAGATTGTACTCTTAAAAAATTACCATGTCATGAAAAACAAAGAAAAGTTGAAGACCTCTTCCAGATTAAAGTTGTCTAAGGAGACGATACAACTACATCTAAGTGTGATTCTGGATTAGATCCTGAATGGAAAAGCTATTCTTTTTTAAAAATATATTTTATTATTTTTAGGGAGAGAGAGAGGTAGAGAGGGAGAGAGACATCAATGTATGGTTGCCTTTCACCTGCCTCCAGCTACAGACCTGGCTGGAGACCAGGCTTGCAACCTGGTTATGTGCCCTGTCTGGGAATCGAATCAGGGACCTTTGGATTTGCAGGCTGGTGCCTTATCCACTGTGCCACCAACTAGGGTGGAAAAGCAATTCTTATATATCATTTGGACAACAGGTAAAATTTAAGTATGGACTATATTACATAATTATGTATTACATAATATTGTAGCAATGTTAAATTTCCTGATATTTAAAAATTTTTTGTTTGTTTTATTTGACTTTAGAGAGGGGAATGGAGGGAGGGAGAGAGGGTGGAAGAGAGGGAGAGAAACATCAATGTGACAAACATTGATTGGCTGCCTTCCATACATGCCCTGACTGGGACTGAACCTGCAACCCAGGCATGTACCCTGAGGGGAAATTGGACCTGTGACCTTTTGGGTTGTAGTTTGATGCCTAACCAACTGAACCACACCAGCTGGCTGGGGCACTGTCCTTGCTCTTTAAGAAATACCTGCTGAAGTATTTAGCGGTCAGTGGACACAATGTCTGCAACTTGCTCCAAATGGTTGTGAAAAATATGTGTTGATACACAGAAAAACACAGTGTTCAAATGTGGCAAAATGTTAACAATTGGGGAATGTGGGTGAAGGATATAGGAATTTTTTGTACTATGATTGCAACATTTCTCTAAGTTTAAAATTGTTTTAAAATAAAAAGTTTTGTTTTTTAATTTCCTACTGAATCCTTTCTTGATACTTGACAAACTTATTTCCCTTCTCCCTCCCATTCACAGTCTGAGGTTGTTAATGGGTAAGTTTGTGTAATCTCAAACTGTGCTGCTGAAATGGCATGGAGCAGATGGAAATATGTGTCACAGTGCAATGACTAGGGCTCTAGCCTTTTGAGCTGTTGAAGATGAAATGCTGATGCAGTTTTATTGCAGGGTCTGTATCAGCTACAGGGCTGGTTTGAGGTCTGCCCCACCTCCCTTGTCCTGGAGGGAAGGGGAATCATTTTAGTCACAGGAATCTTGTCATCATTATTTCATCTTAATTTGGTCATTGGTAACTGAGAGGAAAGGGGGCAAACCATAAAGGTAGCAAAGGAATGTGCATCTGTATTATGTATCAGTTCCTCCCTACCTAATAGGCCAGGCCAATGCAACTGTCTCTGGGATCTCTAAGTGGATCTGTCAAGCTAATCTGAGGCCATTTTCTTATTTCGATGCTATGCATTAGACTCCTGTTTGGTTAAATTTCTTTAATTTTCAGAATGATGCTTGTACAATACAGAAAAGCAGCCCAGTCCTCACATCCTGTGCTATAATCCCAGTATATTATAGTAGATAACTGGATATTCCAATCCAGACAGTAGGTACAGATTTCACAATTACAAAGAGCTGAACATCAGCATCTCCCTCAGAGGACATTCACCAAAGGAGCAAAGCAGAGGTCAGGAATACTGACAAAATAACCAAAACTTAGACTGAAAAGAGATTCCTCAACAAGCCATCAGATTCACAGACAAGGAGAAACACGGAATCAGCAATGCAACAGCATTCAACAGGAACTAGTCAAACAAAGCTGTACATAGTTTACACAGAGCTTGGGGAGCTGGGGGCATAGAAGGTCTAAGATCTGAAGTTAGTCCATGCCCCACTTACTAGCCAGGTCCCTCTGCAGTTTACATTTAGGTCTTTTCATTTTGAGGACTCCACCAGAGGCCCTATGCTAGTCTCCCTTAGTACTTTGGACTTTTTTCTTTTTCTTTTTTTAAAAACTTTATGTCAAAGGGCATAGGAATCTGCAAAACTGACTCTATCCAAAAGTCAATGATAAGGAAGCATAGACCTCCATTAATTTCACATATGATGAACAAAAGGCTAAGTCCTAGGCAACTGTGGAGTGTGACATGTGTGCAAATTGTACCTCCACAACTGCCCCCTCCCCCCCGCCCACCCTACCTCAAGTTCTGCGTTCTTTTGTTTGAGTTAGCTTATTTCTCTCCTTCCTGTGAACAGTGAATGCCCGATGTGGAGGGATTTTCATTTTTCTTGGGAATCAAACCTTAAACTGAAAAACTACTTTCCTGTAACGTTTTGGGTTGCAATTTGACGCCTAACCAACTGAACCACACCAGCTATTTACCTGAAGTTGGTGGAGTAGGTTTGCTCATGAAGTCACACCCTATGTGTTGGCATCACATAGGCCTGGGTGCCTCTGTCCCGGAGGACTGAGATGAGGAACAAATATTCTTTACCAAATTCTTGGCAGGTGTTAAACTGTTCTTCACAAAGGCTCAGCAGCTACATTGCTCCCAAGATGTTACAGCTCAACATTGAGCCTTTATAGGGCTGGAGGAGGAGCCTGGGTTTCTACTGCCCTGATGCGTTATTGGGACTTCGCATAAGCAGCTCTTCAGTGGTAGGGTGAAACATGCCTGTACTTAAGAATATGCAAATTCCTAGGACAACTAAACCAGCTATTTTCACATTTCCTTTGCAGATGAGTTTGCGAAAGAAGTGGCCTACGTGCCTTAAGTCAAATGAAGTTGAGATTTTAAAACAATGCAGATATCAAAAGGTTAAAGAGCTTCTGTCAGGGGCCCTTCATCTTTAAATTCTTCCTTGAGTACTATGTGCTGCTTTTCTTTCACTAATTGTACATACTACTTTATAATTTCAATTTCTGGCATGTAGGTTTATTTTCAGAATTATCAAAGAGATATCCTAGAGTCAGATTGTTTGTGTACACAGAGATTTCAATTAAATTTGGTGATTTAGTTTCTAATTATCCTGATACTCTGGCATGTTGCTATAACTGCTTTATTTTCTTACATTATTGTGACCTACATTTTGTTTTCAAAGATGAGGCTTTCATTCTTAATAACTGTAGCCAGCTTCACGGACCTCAACTGTACTTTTCTGGACTTCTCAGTTTGACCATGAATTTGGAGAGGCATGAATAAGTAGGTCATTTCTGAACCATGAGTGAAGGTCCTATAAAAAAAATAATAAAACCTTTTCCCTGCTGTGCCTCCATTTTTAGCTGGAGGCTCCACAGTGGCCTGCTGGTGCCTGAGTGTGTACTGGAATGAAACCAAATTTCCACATTTTGCCTCAGGTTTGCCTTGCAAAGGGATTAGAAGGTAAGACATCTTAAAATGTTTGAGAGAACCCTGATGAAATAGGCTGGAAAAGATCTTTCCTCAGTGCAGAGCTGTTACAGCTAGCTTTGCTAAGAACAGAGCATGAATAAATGGGTTTAAACGGACACAAAATAGAATGTACCATTTTTGCTTAGGAAAAAAGGAAAAATTCCTACTGGTAAAACCTAAAATCACTGACTATGGAGACTTGATCATCTTTATTAGCAGAATAGAGGCCCCTCTTTAGGACTGGGTGTCCTTCCAGTGTCCTTCCATGCCCAGAATTCTGAAAAGACCAGCATGATTTCAGTGGGTACCAGGAATTGGCATCGGTTGTGTAAGGGAAGAGCAAGCGCTTCACTCAGGTGAAAGGATAGAACAATATACCACAGTGCAGAACACATAATAGCTGTGTAATAAATACTTGGTAAATAAATTCCGATCTAGTCGTAAAGAAAAGTCTTAGAAGCCAGTTGAATAACACACTTGTTAATAGGCAACACTGACACATTCTCCTGGTTCTCACTGGCACAAGACAACTTCATAGGACACACACATATTGCACAAAAGTCTATGGCAGGTTTCCATAAGAAAGAGGTTTCCAACTGGTCCCTGCTGTTTCCACAGAAGGCCAGACCGAAGTTCCCTCAGTCATTGTCCATTGTGTTCCGGGATGCCTCTCCTCTTGTGAAGGTCATGAGCCTGTCTAGTAGTTATTTCAACAGCAGACTGCAAGCGGCATCAGGCGACCTTAGTGACAGACAAGAGTAATTCAATATGGCAGCAATTGTGGCAGGTGTGACTCCTTTCTTTTGGTGACAGACCTTAAACCGTTACAGGGTCTTCAAGGACTCAAAATAGCATGTCTTTTTTGAAAATAAACTGGAATCAGTTTGCCCATCCTCAGAGGAAGTGGATGGTGGCCATTCTTTTGAGGGGAGTTGTTAGCTTTTTAGGGGAGCTTACTGTTCCCCTGCCAGTACAACTTCTCTTCCACTTTTTTCTTTTTCCATCGGCAGAGAAGTAGCATCTTAAAGGTCTTCCTAAAGGTTCTGTTGCAGAGGGCATAGCAAATGGGGTTGACTGTGCTATTGACGTAGCACAACCAATAGCCTAAGTGCCACAGGGTGACTGGGACACACTTGTCACAGAAGGTGGAAACCAGGACCATGATGTTATAAGGGGTCCATGTGATGATGAAGGCCAGGAGAATGGCACTCAAGGTCTGGGCTGCTTTCCTCTCTTTGACAAGGACCATTCTCTTCCGTTTGGTCATTTGATGGCTGAGGTTGGGATCCAGGTCTTTGGCTGAAGGGTCCTTGGACAGTGGGGAGGAGCAGGGCATGATTTTCACCTTGTGACAGCCGTTGTTGGTCTCCTGGCTCCCATCCGCTTTTACCACCAGTTGGAACTTATAGGCTACACCTTTCTGACTCTTGGGTCTATGAGCAGCTGCTGGAGACAGGAAGTATGTTGAGGTGTCATAGTCATTTTTTTCTGTTTGACTTTTCACAAAGGTTTTCGGGGCCTCTTCAGTACTGAATTCTTCCTTTGCGCGTTCCTTGGCCGGACTCTTGTAGACTGCCTGGAAGACAAGGTCAGTGGTGGGCTTGTCCTCGTCCTCTGAGGAGGGGTAGCTGCTGCACATAGTGAGCTGCTCAGCTTTGTCCCACTCAGTGCTTGGGCCAGTGGCTTGGGATGCCTTCTCAGTGGTTGAGGTGCTCCTGCGGGAGGATGACCAGGAAGCTTGGTTCCTTTCCCTCTGGGCGAGTGTGGGCCGACGGCAGCTAAAGCAGGACCTGAGCAGAGCCTCGTGAGCCGGCTTTCTCTTCTCAGGTTCAGCTATAGAGTCAGAGCCCTGCAGGTCAGCAAGGTCCTTGGTCCGCTTCTCTGTTTCCCGGTAGATCCTGCAGTAGAGAATGGTCATGACAGAAACAGGAATGTAGAAGGCAGCAATAGCAGTGCCAAAAGTGATGGTGGGCTCAGAGAGGAACTGGATCTGGCATTCCTCTGGAGGTACCGTTCTCTCCCCAACTAAGTACTGCCAGCAGAGGATCGCTGGGGCCCAGAGGATGAAGGAGATCAGCCAGGCCAAGCCAATCATGATGCCAGCCCTCTTTGGGGTGCGCTTGGCCCTATAGGTCAAGGGTCTTGTGATAGAAAAGTAACGGTCAAAACTGATCACCAGAAGGTTCATGACGGAAGCGTTGCTGGCCACGTAGTCCAGGGCAAGCCAAAGGTCACAAGCCAAACTTCCGAGAGCCCAGCGTCCCATGAGGATGTAGGTGGTATAGAGGTTCATGGAGAAGACCCCAATGATGAGATCTGCACAGGCTAAGCTGAGCAGGTAATAGTTGTTGACTGTCTTCAACTGACTGTTGACTTTGAAGGAGATCATGACTAAGACATTACCCACAATGGTGATCAGACTTACCACAGCAGTCACAGCTGCAATGGTGATGACTTTCCACAACCCATGGTGCTCCCATGCCTGGTGACTTACTGGGGTACCATTGACAGCAGTTGCATTGTGGTAAGATTCTCCTTCCATTCTGGTGCAAGAATTCGCATTAGGAGTAAATCAGGTTCTATACTGTTCCCTCTTTTACCTAACACTTCTTCTGAGACAGCATCTGGAAGAGAGGGAAATACATTATCTTCATGTGCGAGCACAAAGTTTTCTCTCATTGTTTATAATTTCTAACGAAATATGAAATGAGGTCCCACACATGTTTGGGGCAAGATGCTGGAATCGCCAAAGTTTTGATAACATTTTAAAATATTTTTTATTGTGCGTTTTTCCCCAATTGCCATTAAGTAACATTTCTATAAGGGCATATCCGTATATCCCTTTGCTTTTTATGATTTATGATGCCCGAGCGCCTTTCTTGTATCTACATGAAGCTGCTGCCCTCTTGTGGTTCCCAGTGGCAACTTTATAAAGCTCTGGGAAAAAGAGCAAAGGAAAAGGAAAGAGAATTGGATTGTTGGAAGTAGTAATGAGGGGAAAGCCACGGATATTGGAACTTTAGACTGTAGTGGTCTTAAGGGCAAGGGCTTATTAAGCTCCTGGTGATAAGTACTATGTCATGTGCTGGTGAGAAAGACAAATTTTATCAACTATAGCCCAGTTATTAACGAGTTGAATTATGAATTCAATTATTAAACATTATTGACACACTATTGTGAGCCAAGACTGTATTACAAAACTTCACCTGACTTAATGTACAAACTCCCAGTGGGTATCTGGTTTTCATTTAGAGGGTTTGAAATTTGCTGAAGATGGCCCTCCCTTGGGCTATTGGCAATGTTATAGAAAAAATTAAAAATATTTTTCTTCTTTTCATTTATAATTTATTTTTATTTTTTCTTTTAAAAATAATTTTAAAATTTCAATTACGGTTAACATACAATATTAGTTTCAGGTGTACAAAATAGTGATTAGACATTTTTAAAACTTCTAAAGTGATCATCCTGATAAATCTAGTGCTCCTTTAATACCATACATAGTTATTACAATATTCTTGACTATATTCCCTATGATGTACTTTATTTATTTTTTATATACACATAATTTAAAAAATTTTATTGAATTTATTGGAGTGATGTTGGTTAATAAAATTATATAGGTTTCAGGTATACAATTGCATAATACATCATCTGTATATTGTATTGTGTGTTCACCACATAAGTACATTTTTAAAAAATCTGATTATAAAGTAATAAGCTCCTTGTAAAATTTGGAAGCACTGTCAAAATATATAGCAGAAAACAAAAATCTACTCTAGTACGATCTTGCAGAAGTAATCAATGCTCACAGTTTAGTGTGTATTTTGACAGCTTCTTCCTATGCATATACTCATTAACATTTAAGTACACTTATTTTTAGCTCTGCCTGGTGTGGCTCAGTGTATTGAGTGCCAGCCTGTGAACCAAAAGGTTGCTGGTTCTATTCCCAGTCAGCACACATGCCAGGTACCCGGTGGGGGCACGTGAGAGGCAACCACACATAGATGTTTCTCTCCCTCTTTTTCTCCCCCACTGCTCCTCTCTCTAAAAATAAATGAAGTCTTAAAAAAAATAAATACACTTATTTGTAAATGGGTGAATTTTTATTGTTTATATTCTGAATTTTTGTTTTTTGTGTAATGAGTCATAGACTTCTGTTGTATCAGTACATCTTTTGGATCAAAACTACTTTTATGCCCTTTAATGACTCATTATTTCACTTATGAATATACTATAATTTATTCAACTCCCCATGGACAAAGTCCAACTTTTACAAATGAAAAGAATATTTTCTTTTCTAGTTTAAAAATTACTGCATATGATAAAAAGCTTTGATGGAACAGGATAAAAGATAAGACTTTTTCCCATCTCTGACCTCCTACTCTCCCTTTTCCAGAGGTAACCAGCTATCATTTCTTATCTTACCTTTCAGACAGATAATATGTACATATAATATACAGTTGATGAAATCTGAAAATACCACTGCAAAATTCTAGGCACCATGACATGATGACAGTGAACAAAGAAGACTCTTCTTTGCCATGTAGCAATACCTTCTCTGCCTGCTGGTCAGTTTTGACGTTTCTTTGATAACAGTGATTGATCTAAAGATGACAAATTTTGAAGGGCAATATTTTAAACTGTAGTTTTAGTTTTTTGAACATCTCAGCTTCAGTATGGAATTGAAGATATTGTCTTAGAACAGAAACCAGATTCTCCCACCTTCCTCATCTTGTAACTTTTTTCACATCCCAACTAATGTAGTCCAATTCACCTAAGAAATATTTCTCTTATAAGTCCCTTTCCTTTCCTGCTGCTACTCACACTGGTCCCATCTCTTGTTACCTTATAGCAATAACTCCTTGGTATTATCAACATCCAAAAGCTGGCAGCCTAAACCCCAAGAATGGCAGGTCACTGGACAGACTCACCAGAACCTGAAAAGACCAAGGTTACCTTATACCCTGTAATTATCTAGGCAAATGCCATCACAGACTGTCTGGGTTGTCAGATCTAAGCTGTACAGTGCAAGAACGGGCCTACAGAATTTTCTTCTTTTTCCCTCCTTCCCCTCCCTCCCTTCCATCTATCCATCCATATTTGTTGACTGTTTATTATCTAATAGACTCTCATGCTGAGGATACTGTGAACCAAGACCCTAGAGGGGATATAGATAAACAACTGGGGGTTGGTACTTTAAGCCCATGAAGGGCATCTAACCCAGGTGAGTGAGGGTTGGGGGAGCATGCCCTGAGGAAAACATGTCTAAGCCAAGACTTGAAACATGAATGGGCTTTAGCTAGCCAATAGGAGTGGGGTGCAGTTGGGGAGGAGTGTTTCAGCCCCAGAAGGGGAGAGCTTGTTTGTAAGCCCAGAGGCAAAAGGAGGCATCAAATACTAGGAAGCCTGGAAAGTGAGAGGTGAGCTTAGTGGGATGCAGGAGGGACAAGAGTGGACTGCAGAGAAAAGTCTCCTTTCTGGAGAACTGTGTCAGCTGTTCCCAGACTCCCCATCTGCTATAAAGGTGGTCCCAGCATCTAGGGTGTCAGGCGCATTGGTCTGGGGAAGCATCATAAAATGAACTGACTGCTTGCAGAGTCTTTCTAACCAAGCCTTCAAAATAGAAATAATTGGTGTTTTGAAAGGATTTAATTTTCCACTTAATTTTAGGGAGCAATTTATGAAAGATATGGGAATTCAGGTTTGTCTGTCCTCCTGTTAGTGCATGTGTATAGGTACTTATCTTCTATGACCTGCTTCTTCATTTGCAAAAATAAGGAAATTGGACTGTGGAATCTAAGATACCTCCATTTCTGTGAGTGTGTATTTTACATAATGTGATGATTAATTTTATGTGCCGACTTGATTAAGCTATGTTATCCAGTTGCTTGGTCAGACAGCAATTTAGATGTTACTGTGAAAGTATTTTTCAGATGTGAATAACATTTAAATCAGCAGACTTCAAGTAAAGCAGATTAGCCTTCATAACGTGGGTGAGCCTCATCCAATTCATTCAAGTCCATAAGGGAAAATACTAAGGTCCCCCCAAAGGAAGGGATTCTTTTTTTATATATATAAGAAACTTTTAAATTATTACTTATTAAGCAGTAGTTTAATATTACAGAAAATTTCAAATCACCTTTTGATAACTAATTTTTACCACCCTACTAATTTCTTCCTTCTTTTCCTCCTTCCTTCCTTCCTTCCCTCCTCCCTTCTTCCTTCCTTCCTTCCTTCCTTCCTTCCTTCCTTCTTCCCTTCCTGTCTTAATTTTATTTACATTTAGAGAGAGGGGAAGGGAGTGAGAAAAAGAGGGAGAGAGATATGTCTCTCATGTCAGCTCTGACTAGGAATTGAACCAGTGACCTTTTGGTTTACAGGTTGGTGCTAATTCACTGAGTCACACCAACCAGGGCCCTTCCTTAATTTTAGAGAGAAAGAACAATATTGATTTGTTGTTCCACTTACTTATGCATTCATTGGTTGATACTTGCATGTGTCCTGACTGGGGTTCAAACCCACAACCCTGGCATTTCAGGACAACACTCTAACCAACTGAGCTAACTGTCCAGGCCCCAAATTCTTGATAATGAATTTTTTTTCAAGTAAGGAAATGTTCTCTTTCCTTTCTTGTATAAAACTTTACAAAATAAAGGCCAAGAACTGTGTACGCCTTGCTGTAAAATGCTGCCCATGGCTGTAGAAACAGTGTCTGCCAGGCTCCCTTTACTATCAAAGTCTTGAAAGACTCTTGTTCATGAATTGTCTCTTCGCAAAGCAAGGCCAACACTTGCTAGATTTATCATTCTGAGGGTCAAAATCTTTCTTACAAAGTCTCAGTCCAGTCTCTGGCCTTAGCTGTGGTAAACAGGCCCTTATCACATGTCTTCTTGTTTGTTTGTAGGTTTGGCATACATTGCACTAAGTGGAAAACTAGGCTGTTTAGGAATGGGAAAATCAGTGATTCCCAGTGTATATATTTCTCTCTCACCTTGGCTTTCGGAGTTTCTTTAGACAATCAGAAATGTGGAGAGTAATGAATATCAAGCTGCTATCATCTTCATTCTTACTTGCATGGTTTTGAAGAAGACACTGGCCTTGAAGTAATAGATGGCTTCACAATATCTGTATATTTTGTCTCTCCAGGGGTGGGACCTTTGAATTGACTTCTGATAGGCAACAGTGCCATGCTTCCAGTGTTTTGCATTGGGGTCCATGAGAGAAATGTAGTAAGCTGGCATCTTGGTAAGCCCTTTGAGTTTCAACTCAGATGAAGAGGATGGGGTTAGAATGCAGTGCTTCCAGTGTAGTGGCTTGGGCAGGGTAGGAGGAAGTCAGAATTCTGCCTCTAGGCTCAGGACCATGACACTGTCTCTTCTTGGAATTTCTAGCCCTCTGACCTGCATTGCACATTTTAGACTTGCTAGTTCCAACAATTACATGAACCAATTTTTAAAAAATTTCTTTCGCCCTAGTTGATGTGGCTCAGTGGACTGAGTGCCAGCCTTTAAACCAAAAGGTTGCTGGTTTGATTCCCAGTCAGGGCACATGCCTGGGTTGGGAGCCGGATCCCTGGTTGGGGGTGTGTGGGAGGCAACCATACACTGATGTTTCTTTCCCTCTGTTTTCCCTCCCTTCCCCTCTCTCTAAAAAGTACAATTAAAAATTTTTTTTCTCTTGCTGATAAACAGAATAAATAGTTTGATAAATGGAAAAGCAGCTCATTTCTAGTGCCAGCATCATCTCATAATTATACAACTGGATCTGGCATTGAATAGCTTCAGGTTCAAAACAGTTTTGAACTATGATTTTTGGTATATTACTTTCAAAGTGGAGACTATGAGTCTTTACCTCATAGGCATATTTTAAGGATTAAATGAAGTAATCCACATTAAGTGACACAGGGGAATATTCATTACAGAGTAGCAAGCAATCTGGCAAGAAGGACATCAAAATAACTTCCTGTCATGGGAATGGGACAAAATGCCATAAAACAATGAATCAAGACAAGACTTTTGCTGTCTTCTGCTGGCTGTTGGGGATACTTCCTGGTGCCAATGATATTTTTCCCTTTAGTGTGTGTAGCTGGTGTTCTACCTCTAGGGCCAGAGCAAATTCTTCCCAACCAGTGAAACAGAATAACATTTGGATCCCACTCTGTCATCCAAAGACACTTGAGTACATTTTGTTCCTCCTGCTTAAAATTAATACAACAAAATTAATACATATTTCCTTTCCAGCTTTGCTTCCCTCTGTTCTCTGCATTTTTCCTGCCTTATTTTTGAGAGCATATTTTTTACCTGATTCCTAAACAGTTGGAAATGAGCAAGTCTTTCCACAGTCAAAGACATTTGGGATGTGAGGAAGGTTCCATGGCTGGAGGATTGATTTCTTTTTGTGAATAATAGTTCAGTGTGAAAACTGAATTTCAAGCGTTATAGTCCTCTACAATAAACTTTTTGAATCATTAAAAGGGTTTTGAGGAAAAAAGATGGTGTTTATGGGGCTAATACTGTTTTTTCTTTTTGCGGGAGGTGTGGTGGTGGGAGGGGTTGCAAAAGCAAATGAAGTATTGGGTTGGCCTAAAAGATTGTTTTCCCCCCATAGGACGGCTCTAGTAGTGCTTAGTTGCCTTCAACTTCATTTGAAACAGTTTTGTTAGCTTGTAATGTGACAGCTGTCATATCAGCATGAGTTTAAAAATACCGGAGACACTCAGCATGTGCCGTGCCCATGGGGCACTGTGCTATACTGTGGGTGTATACAAGAGATCCACAGTTCTTGATCTGCAGGTGTTAATCTTCTCTACTTCTAAGAAAAAGAGGATAAAAGAATTGAGGTGAGCATTTACACTGCATTTATGTGACAGAGAAGTTTGTTACTGACATCAAATGATTTTATTTTTGTTGTAAGACAGGAAGATAGAGGTGGGATTGCTTTACACGAGGGCATGCACTGTGCCCATCTGGCCTGGAGCCTCCTATTGGGGTCAGTCTTGTCTTGTTTTCCCTGAGTGTTAGGAAAATATTATCACTTTCTACATGCAACATGACAGGAAATAGTCTGGAAAGTGAACCTTAGGTCATTGTGGTGCAGGGGCAGGCATGAAGGCCTTGGGCACCGATTAGTGTGAAGGGGAGAAATGGAGACAGTGCTGTATGGACGACTCTTCTGAGGAGCTCTGCTATAAAAGTGAGCAGAGAAATGGGGCAGAAACTGGATTGGGATGTGAAGTAAAGAATTTTTTTTAAAAGAAAGGTGGAAATATAGCATGTTTGTATGCTGATGTGAACGATCCATTAGAAGGTACAGACTGACATGTAGGGGCAGCTGCTGCAGAGGTGTCCTCAAGGAGGTGAGCAGGGATAGGACCCATGGAACTACAGAGACATTGGTCTCACACCAGAACAGAGAGCCCTCTGTGGTAACAGGAGAGGGGACAGAATATATGGGAACAAATACAAGTGGGCTGTGGGTTGTGGGAACGTCAATGGTGGAAAGTCTTTTCTGATTGCTTCCAATCTCCGTGAAATTGAAAGCAAGGTCAGCCTCAGTGGAAAGGTGCCAGCCTGTAAATCCAAAGGTTGCTGGTTCGATTCCCAGTCAGGGCATGTAACCAGGTTGCAAGTCAGGTCTCCAGCCAGGTCCATAGCTGGAGACAGGTGAAAGACAACCATAAAATGATGTTTTTCTCCCTCTCTGCCTCCTTCCCTTCCCCTCTCTCTAAAAATAATAAATTAAAAAAAAAAAAAAAAAAAAAAAAAGCAAGGTCAGGAGTTGAGAGTAGGGATGGAAGCAGAGAAAAGGGTTCAAGTTGTGAATTCTGTATCTTAGGAGTTTGCTTTGTCATATTTATGAGTTCCCTGTCCTTGACCCTAAATCTAGAGGCCAAAGCACCTTTGTGAGCTATCAGGTGGTTAACCTGCTATCATCTTTACCAGGTCTAGTGGGAGATTCTGGCCTGATAAAAGAGCTTCTGCCCAAGCCCTGCCCTGAACCCTGTGAGCACTCTTCTACAGTGGATGTAGCTGTTTAGAAACACGTGAATGAAAAGACATGTTTTTGAGAAACCATAGCAGGATTTTCTAGTTTGCCTTGTTTGTATTCTAAGTATCAGAAATCGACTAAACTGTAGAAAATCTGCCTGCTGATAAAGAGAAGAATTAGGGAGATGTGTTTGTTACACGAAAATTCTATTTGTAAGGGTACACTCTGTTTTTTAAAAAGATGCATCTTAATATCTACTTTCATCAAACAGTGAGAATGTGTAAGATCTGTGGCCTTCGGCTAGGATTATAGTTTTCTTGTGATGTTTAAAGGCTCAAAAACTACCTTGAGACAGTGGTTTTCAAACCTGAGCAGCATCAGAATTGCTGGGTTTGCTAAACCACTGATTGCCAGGCATCACCCCTAGTTTCTGAGAATCTATATTTCTACAAGTGCTGCTATGTTGCTGTTCCAGGTTTTGAGAACTATTGCCTTAAAGAAGAACAAATTAGGTTATATATATATATATATATATATATATATATATATACTTAAATGCAGAAAGTATAATTTATTTTCTTAAGAAGCTACCAGAGTAATTCAACACTGTGTTTTGCTCTATTCTGAATATTAACTAAGGGTAAGCTGAGTTTTTTATTCATGCATTGGCATATGTTTAATGTCAGTCCTTATCAAGTAAAAGCAATATCATAAAACCCTCATTTCCTTTGTTATTTACCAGATCCAAAGGTCTCTGGCTTCTTGCAATGCAGGAGGAACTTGTATGGCATTTTCATCTTGATGACAGACAACTTTTCCATGTTGATCAGAATCAAATGAGGAAAGCATACGCAACACCCTGGTTAAAAGAACTTCCAATAGTCTTGTGATCTAATTATGCAGTGTTAGCAGGGGACCACAGAATCATCCCTATTGGGAACACTACTGGTTAAATACAAAAAGTGTCTTGACTTAATAGATGGGGGAGGGTAGAATAATGTAGTCCCTGGACTTTCGATGGCATCTGCAGCATAGACTTAAGGACACAGATTCTGAACCAGAGTGTCTGGGTATGAATTCCAGTTCTGTCACTTACTAGCTTGAGCTAATTATTTAGCTCCATGATGATTCAGTTTTCTGTAAAATAGGAATAATAATATTTAGTCCATAGGAATATTATGAAGATTAAATGAGTTAGTATGAATAAAGTGCTTAGAATAGTGCCAGGCACAAAGTAAATGTTAAGGGTTTGCTCTCAGGTTATCCACAAACAAGACTAAGATGCTCAAATGGACTATACCTTTCAGACTTCTGGTAAAGATGGAGACATAGGTAGATATGTTCTGCTTCCTTGTACAACCACAAGAAGAATTACAGCCGACCTCAAAACAACTCCCAGAACTGTCAGAAAATTGAACTGATGATTTAATGAAGCCTAATTCACTCCGACAGGTAGAAGGGGCAGAGATGTGGAGTCTGATGGAGAGGCGGTGGAATAGGCAACCCCATATTCACATGTGATAGATAAAAATTGGGAGGGATACTTTGGGAGTGATCCAAGCCCCAGGCCTAACCACACAGCTCAGGGTTCTAGTACTGGAAAGATAAAGCCCCATAATCTTTGGCCATGAAAACCAGTAAGGGTTGAGGTGGTGGAAGAAACTACTGGTTTCTTGGGAGAGTTCATTTAAAGGGCCCCACGGACTTGAAACACATGTAAACCCACCCCCTCTGGCATTCACCACCAGGACAATGGCTGGAAGGGCACCAGTTGCATACAGGAAGCAGGTAAAGTAACTGGAAATGGAGCAAGTGTCAGGAAAACCTCCAGAGGCCAGGCAACAGCACTGTCCCCTCTGAGCCCCCCCCCCCCCGCCCCCAGCGACAAAGTAATGAAGCAGGTTGCTCCACCCTCATGAATACCTAAGGCTCCACCCCATACAACTTAACAAGTGCATTAAGACAGGGAGTCAAGGCAGCTTTACCCAATACACAGAAACAAACACAGGGAGGCTGCTAAATTGAGACAACCAAGAAATATGGCCTAAATGAAAGAACAGAACAAAACCCCAGAAAAAGGACTAAGTGAAATGGACATAACCAACCTATCAGATGCAGAGTTCAAAACACTAGTGAATAAGATGCTCAAAGAACTCATGGAGTATGCCAACAACATAAGGGAAGAAATGAAGGTTATATTAAGTGAAATAAAGAAACATTCACAGGGAACCAACAGTGAAGGAAAGGAAGCTGGGATTCAAATAAATGATTCAAAACATAAGGAAGAAATAAACATTCAATCAGAACAGAAGAAACAGGAATTCAGAAAAACAAAGTATAAGGAGACCCTGGGACATCTCCATAGGTGCCAACATCTGAACCATAGGGGTGCCAGAAGGAGAACAGCAAGAAATTGAAAACTTATTTAAAAAAATAATGAAGGAAAACTTCCCTAATTTGGAGAACGACATATATATATATATATATATATATATATATATATATATATATATACACACAAGTTCAGAAAGCATAGAGTCCCAAACAAGTTGGACCCAATGAGGACCACATCAAGACAAATCATAATTAAAATGTCAAAGGTTAACGATAAGAGAGAATCTTAAAAGCAGCAAGAGAAAAGCAGAGAGTTACCTACAAAGGTGGCAAGAAGGGGCTGGCAAGAAGTACTCAAAGTGATGAAAAGCAAGGACCTACCACCTAGATTATTCTTTCTAGCAAAGCTATCTTTTAGAATGGAAGGGCAAATAAAGTGCTTCCCAGATAAGGTAAAACTAAAGGAGTTTATCAACATTAAACCATCATTACATGAACTGTTAAAGGGACTTATTTAAGAAAAAGATAAAAACAATGACCATTAAAATGACAACTCACAACTATCAACAACTCAATCTAAACAACAACAGAAACAAACTAAGCAAACAACTAGAAAAGGAATAGAATCATAGACGTGGAGATCACTTGGAGGGGGTAGGGGGAGAATAGGGGGAAAAGGTGCAAGGATTAAGATATATAATTGGTAGGGGCAAAATAGGGAGATGATAAGATGATAAGAATAATATATGAAATGGAGAAGCCAATTCCGTGGGAATGCACGACCCATGGACATGAACTAAGGGGCTTGCTGAAAGTAAGGGGGATACTGCACAGAGGGGGTATTAGGGGGAAATTTGGACAACTGTAATAGCATGATCAATAAAATAGTTTAAAATAAGAAAATCTTTTGAAAACGCCTTTCAATAGTGTTGTTATTGCACTTGACTGCCTAAGTGCAAGTATCAAGTCAAGTGACTATGCCCTAATGAAGTTGACATTTTTAACCTTACAATTTTAGAGGCTTCTTGAGGGACAGTTACATAGTGAAACCCATTGTGTTAGTGGTTCTTATCCAGGGTGATTTTGTTGCTCAGGGGACAATTGGCAGTGTCTGAAGACATTTTTGTCATAACTAGGTGGGAGGGTGCCTAGTGGGTAGCGACTATAGTGGTCCCATTTATCTGTGGTTCTGCTTTTCATGGTTTCAGTTAATCACTGTCAACCACAGTGTGAAAAGATTGAATTGGAAACTCCAGGAATAACAATTCTTAAGTTTTAACTTGCGTGTCATTCTGAGTAGCGTGATGAAATCACTCACCATCTTGCTCCTTTCCACCCAGGACATGAATCATCTTTGTTCAGGTATCTTCACTGTGTATGCTACCAGCCCCTTAGTCACTTAGTAGCAGTCTCAGTTATCAGACTGACTATCATGGTATCACAGTGCTTGTGTTCAAGTTACCTTTTTTTTGCTTAATAAGACTCCCAAAGTGCAATAGTGATGCTGGCAATTCTGATATGCCAAACAAGTTGTAAAGTGCTTCCTTTATGTAAAAAGGTGAGTACAATAAAATATTTTGGGAGACACAGTCACATAACTTGTTTATTACAGAATATTGTCATTTTTATTATTGCTAATTTACAAATTAAACTTTATCATAGATATGTATGTATAGGAAAAAACAGTACATGTAGGGTTCAGTACTATTGACAGTTTCAGGCATTCACTGGGGGTCTGAAACATATCCGTGGTGGATAAGGGGAGACTACTGAATAGTAGAGGCAGGGATCTTCTTAAACATTAATGCACAGGACAAGCTACCACCACAAAAATTATCTAGCCCTAAATGTGCTCAAGTTGAGAAATGATAGATTTATGCTAATGTCTGGCATGAGATTAATATGTAGATGTTCACCATGGTGAAAGCCCACATCATTGGTGTGCAAGGAAATTAAAAAACCTGTTTCTGCCCCAAGGCCAATGAAGAAAGCCGATTTGCAGACTTGCCAATTCTGTAGTGTACAGTTCCCATTGTGGTCTATTTGAAGTCACCAACTTTTAGGTCACTGACTGCAGAATCAGAAAGACAATGTATTGTACCAAACCATTATCATTTCTGGCCACACAAGGGTTGGGGAACCAGGCTGTTCACTGGGTTCTTATGTATCTCCTGTTAGCTTCTCTGGTATGCAGAGAAAGGGGTACAATTCTGTCTATTCCTCCCATCTTCCTGTTGTTTATAGTGTTTTTCTAGAGGTGGAATTATCAAATTTGAGGTTAGCATGGGGACAACTTAATACTGAATGCCACTGAACCTTAATTTTACAAGTAGAAACAAGGGGAAAGAAAGGGGGGGGGGATGCGGAATAGGGCCTATAGGAATAAATAAAAAGAGAAAGGCTGGCCCTGGCTGGTAGCACAGTGGATAAGGTGCCAGCCTGTGAACCCAAAGGTTGCAGGTTCGATTCCCAGCCAGGGCAACATAACTAGGTTGCAAGCCAGGTCTCCAGTCAGGACTGTGCGTGGAGGCAGGTGAAAAGCAACCATACATTGATGTCTCTCTCCCTCCCTCTCTTCCCCTCTTTCTAAAAATAATAAAATAAAATCTTAAAAAAAAAGGGGACAGAGGGGAGCAAAAAGGGGATAGATGTAATACAACAACAATAAAATTAAAAAAAAAAAAGAAAAAAGGGAAAGGCTGAAGAATAGTGCAGAGGGAAAATAATAGAAACTGAAGAAATAAGTGTGAGAAATGTGTACTGACCAAAATGTTAAGACAAAAAGCAATACGGAAAAATGAAGAATAAAATGTTAAAAAATACTATTATTCTAACAATATCCTCTCCTCTAACTCTAACTCCGCATTCCCTCCTGACTAATGGCATCAACTACCTGGTCACTCAAGCAAGAAAGCTGGGCATCAACCATAACTTCTCATCCCCTGACCTTTCCACTTATAATTGGACATGAAATGCTATTAATTCTTCCATCTCCTTTCTGTCCTATTATTTGCATCCTTGGCTCTCAACTTAATTCAGGCCCTATTTGTGGCCTGGATTATTTCAATGGTTTCCAAATGACTGCCTAGATATTCTAATTCTTATCCACGGAATAATTTTTTTGAGAGTATAGTGACTTAAGAGCAAGACTCTGAAGCCAGACTGCACTGGGTTCCAATCATTCCATTACTAGCTGTGTGATTATGTAAGTTACTATCTCTTAGATCTAAGTTACTATCTCTTAGTGTCCCAGTAAAATAGGGACATTAGTGCTACCTTATGTAGGGCTGCTGTGAGATTTAAATACAGTCCTACATGGGAAGGACTAGAATGGCCTCTGGTGCATAGTAATTGCTGCGTTACACTGTGTTTAAGGCTGAGTGTCTCCTCTACTTTCAGTTATCAAACTCCTGCTCTACCCTTGGGCCCTAACTTAAGGGCCTCTTCATGAAGTCTTGGGCAACAGTCACTTAGGTATAAATTTTCTTCCCTTGTGCCTTCACCTTGAACCGCCCACTGGACTCAGCACACTACTACGGTAATCTTTTTACAGGATTATCTTTCTTGTGGGAAGTGAGCTACTTGAGGGCAGAGATAATGGCTTTTTAAAAAAGTCCAGTAGTAAAAAAAACAAAGTCTAGTAGACAATTGAAACAATGAATAGTGTTAAACATGCATGCATGTGTGTGCGTGTGTGTGTGTATGTATGGTTGAAGGGCCAGAAGAGTGGGAAGAAGACACTTATTTTGCAATGCTGATTGGATGATGGGCATTTTAAGCCTTGGATTTTTACTCCTGTCCTGTGGTTTCTATCATACAGTTAAAAATGGGTCCCATGTATCTGCATAGTGAATTGCCCTTCTTCCCCTTGGGTAAAAATAAAGACTGATCCATAAAATAAACTACTACTTAGGCATAAGAAAACAAAACATTAGATCGTAAAACATGGATGAATCTCAAACACTTTCTTCTACTGAATAGGCGAAGCAATGAATAGGCTGCAGTGTCAGAATGCTAGTTCTACCACTATTTTGCTGTGGTACCAAAGGCCAGTTAACTCCTCCAGGCTTGTTTCATCTGCATCATAAGGATAACCCTGGAGGTGAGAATTTATGGCTCATATGTTCAATAGCAGTGAGCTAGGCAGTCACTTCTCCAAAAATTCTACCGGGGACCTTAAGAGCCCATTCAATCCATCTACAAGTTTGTACTGTTCTCTCCATTACCAGTTGCTGGCTGCAGTCACAGCCACCTGAAACCCACCCCGCCTTTCCCTCCATACCTCCTGACTCTAGGTTTTAAAAATTATCTTCATTCTTGATTATCAAGAGATTAAAGAGAAAAATGAACTCCCTGTCTCACCACTTAACATTTTGGCCTATATATATATTTTTGGCATACACTTTTCAAAGACACTTTTATGAAAATACACCCATATTTGTATATTCTTGCCTTTTTTCTTTTTTAAAACAAAAAAACAGTTTCTATTATACAAACGGTTTCGTAACCTGTCTTTGTACCTACCACGGCCCCACCTCTCAGGCCCACCCCCGTCCCCCACTGCTGGTCCCAGTGTGGTCCGGCCTCTCTGTGAACCCACAGCCACCCCGCCGGGGAGCCCGGCCCGCCGGGACCCGGGCCGCCCCGCCCCCGCCGCGGCTTCCACCGCACGGGCGCCCGCAGCCACCTGGGCCGGTCGGCTGCGCTCTGCTCGGCGCGACCCGCTTCCGGTGGGGCCAGGGCGTCTCCGCGGCGGCCCGGCCCTGCTGGCTCAGCGCCGCCGGCCGCCAGATGCAGGCGGACCGAGGAGCTCGGGGCGGCCACGGCCGCCGGTCAGGCCGCGACCGGCCTGGAGGGAACCGAGACTGCGAGCGGGCAGGGGCCCCGGCCGCGGTGGCAGGAGGCGGCGGCGGGGACGGAGGCGGCCACCGGGGACGCGGTCGGGGCTTCCGCGGGAGCCGCGGAGGCCGAGGAAGAGGTGCCCAGCGGGGCGGCCGCCGGGAGCCGGGAGGCCGAGGCGCCGGAGCCATCGCGCCGGTAAGAAGCGCTGGCTGGTGCGCTCGGGACCACGCGAAACCGGGGCGGGTGGGGTCCAGGCTACCAGCCGAGCTCCCGGAGCGCGTACGGGGTGGGGCGCGCGAGCGGGGCGGCGGTGGCGCCTGCGCGGGACAGGCCGAGGGCGGCGGGCACGCGCCGGGCGTGCACGTGGCGGGGCTGCGAGTGCGCCCCTCGCCTTCTTCCCGCCGGGTGGAACCTATCGCCAGGTCCCGGGACTTCCCTGGTCTGCCTAAGGGTCCCGGACCACAGGGGTTAAGAACCCCGGGGCCAAGGCTGTGTCAGGGCTGCAAGCCTGAGGGCCCGGGTGGGCTCCGGTGTAGAGTCAGCGTGTCCGACTCTTGTGGGGTGGGAGTGAGGCCAGCTCTTGGTCTCCAGGAGTTAAGATTTGGGCAGCCTTAGATTACGGGGAGACAATTCTTGATACTAGGAGAGAAGGGATTTTTATTTTATTATTATTATTTTTGTCTGTTGTGTTCACTGTGCAATGTCTGGTATACAGTAGGTGCATAATAAATGTGTGAAAGAAAGACGACCTCCTTTGGACTGGGTTCATTACTTAGGAGTGGGATCCGATGCATAGTGCACGCTCTCCCTCTCTCTCTCTTTAATAGTATAGTTCTCTTATTATATATATGTAGGAATCAGGTCTTTTTGAATGTTCAGTCAAGTATTTCAGTAATCAGGCCCAAATTTTAATAGCAACAGGATAGATTGGTCTTGGTCACATAGGGAAATTTCTTAGAGATGGCAGCAGGGAAATGATATGGGCAGACTCTTACTCTGCTGCTATTCCAGCTAAAGTGGTTGGATTACTGTCTTTTTTATGAGCTGTTCTTCTGTTATTTTAACATTTGTAGTGCAAAACTGACTTTGTTGTGAAGTCTCATGTTGATAGGTTAAATTTCTTAAAAATAAAATTGAGGCAAAATTTCCTATAACTGAAATATTTACATTATCTTAAGGACACAGTAGGTAAGTTGTCCCTGAAGATAGTTGTATGCAGAAATACAGAGTTGGAAAAAAATTACACAAATTAAGATTTTAAGTGTAATCTACTTAACTTTGTTAGGGTCAATTTAGGTAATAAGTAAAATTTGAGTGAGTTATAAAGAAATTCTCAGGGTCAGTTTATCAGAAAGTGAACGAAACTCAGACCAATCTAGTGTGCACCTAATATCACATTTTACCTTTATAACAGCATTATTTATATACATGTAAGTTTATGTATATAGCTATAACAACTCTACTTTCAAAGCAACTTAAAATTGCTTAAACACCTTTGTAACAACTTTATCATGTATAAACATATATATATAACATCTTGAATCTTACAGGTTATCTGACTTACCTAACTGTCATAGCTAGAGGCAGAGCTGGGATTTACATCATGCTGCCCTTGATTCCACTACGTTTTCTCTCTTACATTTTTGTGAAACAGTCACTGCTTTACCAAGAACAAAGTAGACACTCCTTGGCTACCGGGATCATGTTTTAATAGTAATTATAGTAATGGTACTTCTGGTACTTAGTAAAATGCCTGGCACACAGATCTTTAATAACAAGTGTCTTTGGCTTGTTAAAGTAAGTGAATGGAGGTGCTTCTGTTTTTTCATCTCTGTAGAACAATATTGAGTAAATTTAGTCTGGCATTCAGCAGATGAAAAAATATATATATACACACATATATAATTTTCATTTATGATAACATTGAAACCCTTTTTATTAAATTTTTAGGCTTTTATCTTTTTTGAAATGGTATTTAAAATTCCATTTTTATTTTCTTTTAGGATTTTCTCATTTCACAGTTTGATTCATTGTGTCAGTGCATGTGAGTGCCTGGGGCATCAATAACAGCAGCAGCCGCCACCACTTCTACTGCTGTTACCACCACCATCATATTTTCAGGCAAAGATAGAGGAAGAGATGTGGGAAAGATTATTCCTTCATTTTGCTTTGGGTCAGTGACCTCTAAGGTCCCTTCTACTTTCTGATTCTGAAGTACTGTTCATGTTTAGGTTTGCTAAGAATAACTTTATTGGTCCCTGAAGAGTGAATGGGACAAGATTGATAACCTTGTCTGAGGCCTCCTTGTTCTTATAACCCAAGGTGCTTTTGTGCCCTAAATTGAGATTAATTGAAATGCTCAGAAAGAAAAAAAATTCATAACAGTTTTAGCTGCATAAGGACCACTTGCCTAACTCTGGAATTTAATATGGTTTACAGTTTTTCCTCTCTACACCATGACATATATGTCGCTTATAAATGGAAAACAAGACAAAATGAAACAAGATAAAACAACTTCTAGATACATAATACCACAAGCTAACTTTGTTGAGTACATAGCACCTGCGAGTCTCTTGCTCTTAAATCAGTCCTTCTGTGGATGGTATGAACCCTGAGCCTACAGAGTGTGGGTAATCATGATATAAGGCTAATTATCTTCCTTGAATCCCCACTATAAGCATGATGTGCTTGATGTAATCAGTAACTTAAAAAATTGCAACTACTAGGGTATGTTAGTATTATATTCATCTTTTTGATGAGCTATTAACAAAGAGAAATTCAAGGCCTATTGGCTTTCCTTGGAATTTTATTTTTCCTTTTCCTTTTTCCCTCTTTGTAGTAATGATAGTAACTCACATTTATTGAGCATTTGGTATGAGGTGAGAAAAGTGAGACACTGTTAAGTAACTCATAGGAAAGGTTAAATAATTTCTCTTTTATCACTCAGTCAATGAATTGCAAAGCCTGAATTCAACCCAGAAATTTTGGCTATTCAACCCAGAACCTACCATTTCAACTACTACCCTATACTGCCTTTGGAGAGATTTTGAAGCTTGAAAAGGATGTGTGGAGGACTGTTAAGTGATGCTTTGCACATACTTGTTTTCTCCTGATGTTTCAATATGTCGTAAGGCTTTAAGGTAATACTGATACCATATTCAATTATTGTAGATGTAGGCAGACCTTTGATTTCTTGCTCCATGTTTCTACAAGCTCTGTCCCAAAAGTATCCAGCCATTATGTCCAGATCATTGAAACAGTTTCTGCTTGATACTTTTGGGACAGACCTGTAAGCAGCTGCTTTTAATCATGTTTTAATACTTCATGTTTAATAAAAGATAAGATAGCTGTTTAGAGTTGCATTAACGAGAGTAGCGCTTGGAGGCATTTTTTCCTGACCAAAATTGGTTTTGCAAACAATAATATAAATTTTTTGCCTGAGAATTTGACATTTGATCTTTTCTTTTCTTTTCTTTATTTTTTTTTTAAAGAATTTGTTTATTATTTTTAGAGAGAGGGGAAAGGAGAGAGGCAGAGAGGGAGAGATACCTCAATGTGTGGTTGGGTTGTCTCTTGCATGCCCCCAACTAGGGATCTAGTCTGAAACCCAGGCATGTGCCCTGAGTGGGAACCAAACTGGCAAACTTTTGGTTCCCAGGCTGGGAGGTATTCAATCTACGGAGCCACACCAGCCAGGGCAACATTTGATATTTTCATTGCTACTGTTTAACTCAGTAAAAGGGAAACCTCTGACTTTGATTGCAAGTTTACTATGAACCTGGAAGAAGGGAGATGTCAAGGTTGCTGGTAGGTTTCTAAGGCACTTGCCCCTTCATTCTTGCTGAAAAGTCACCCTATTATGTCCAACAGATAGAGATTAAGAGCCTATTAAAGCTCAAACTACATGACAGCCTCCTAGACTATTGTCTCTCAGCCCCCCTTTCTTAAAAGAAAGACAGCATTTTTTTGAGCATTTTTGTTTAGAAGCTGAATGTGCCTAAGACATTTCAAAATATAATTGCTTTAAGATTAGCTTTGCAAAAACCCATGAAAACTTAGTAACTGAAAAGCTATTGCTCTCCCAAGGGCCAGATTTATATAAGAGCTTTAATTCACATTGGATTTTTATATTCTCCTAGTTCTAAGTCTATTACACTTTATGATTTGATGTAAACAACAGATATTTTTAAACTGAAATTGAAACAGGAATTATAGTATCCAGAGGTCTTATATCAATAGACTCCCTTTTCACTATTTTCTTCTTTTTGTTTTAAACTCATTTGTTTTATATGTTATTCAAGCTCAATTACTTTTCCTATACTTTGGATCCTTTACCACTTTTTACCTTTGACTATTTTTTTTGTCAATTATTTAGTAGAATTTTTTAAAGCTGATTATATAATTCTGTATTTTTTTTAATTATATTTGAACTGTTAGATTCCATAGGTTATTTCAGTATTTATTTTTGTTTTTTCTTAACTGTCTTAAACTATTAGTGATGAGTTGGTAAGAGGAGATTTTTGTTAAATTTAAACTAGAAATTTATTTAAAATGTGCTGCGTTTGTTCTATGTATGGAGTAATAGAATTGGGTATATGTATAATATTATATATATATTTTATACATATACCCTAGTTGGGAAAAATTAAAGTACACCAGCTTTATAGTATTGGGCTGGCCAAGAAATCCATTATATTTTTCCTGTACAGTGGCTCTAGTAGTGCTTAGTTGTCTTTAACTTTATTAGAAACAATTTTGTTAGATTGTAATGTGACAGCTGTCATATCAGCATGCATTTAAAAAACATCAAAACCGGTGAATTTTTATGCAGCCATTTTAATATTGAAGATGGAAGAAAATAAGCAACATTTTTGGAGTATTATGCTTTATTATTTCAAGGAAGGTAAAAACACAACTGAAAGGCATAAAAGATTTGTGCAGTGTTTGGAGAAGGCTGTGACCGATTGAATGTGTCAGAAGTTTCTTGGTACTATTGACAGTTTGGCCAAATAATTCTTTGCTGTGGGGCTGTCATACTCATTATAAGGTGTTTAGTAGCACCCCTGGCTTCTGCGCACTAGAAGCCAATAGTGGGATATAGCCACATGCTCAAAATACCCAGATCAATAAAGTTATTGGTGAACATGAAAAATGTGTCTTATTTTATGAAAAAAACGAAAAGGAGTTTTTGGCTAATCCAATAGTACTGCTTTATGCTGTAGAATTAGGTCAGGATTAATTTAGGCATTTCTTATGCCTCAGTATTTTTTCTCATGCATACTTTTTTTATTGTTATACGCATCATGCTAGCAAAAGATATTAGCCTCATAGGAACATCTTTAAAACTATGGGAAATATAGACAAGTGTCCAGTATGTAGACACATTTCAATTTCTAGCATAATTGTAAATTCTAGGCTAATAATAATAATAATGATATCAAGGCTCTTCATTTTCATGATGGCAACCAGTGCTCTATTTTCTGGAGTATTTCCTTTTTAAAAACCTTTTATTTATTTTTAGAGAGAGGGGAAGAGAGAGAGAAAGAGAGGGAGAGAAACCTCAATGTGTGGTTGTCTCTTGCTCTTGCCCCCAACTGGGGACCTGGCCCACAACCCAGGCATGTGCCCTGGCTGGGACTCCAACCGGTGACCCTTTGGTTCGCAGGTCAGCACTCAATCCGCAGAACTATACTAGCCATTTATCTTTTGATAAATGGAAATTGTAGGTTCTTTATTACTTCAAATAAGTGGTGGAAATGTAAATTAGGTTGCTTGCAAATATTTAAATATCTATGTTAATTTTCTTGGCAATACATTTACAGAAAAAAAATCTTTAAACATATGTTTTATAAAAAAATGCTGGCCCTGGTTGGTAGCACAGTGGTTAAGGTGCCGGCCTGCGAACCCAAAGGTCGCAGGTTCGATTCCCCAGCCAGGGCACATAACAAGGTTGCAACCCAGGTCTCCAATCAGGTCTGTGGCTGGAGGCAGGTGAAAAGCAACCATACATTGAAAAAAGAAAAAAATGCTGATCATATTCCATATTGGCTGATCTTAGATACTCTTCTCTTGGTGGAGGTTGGTACAACTAATAAACGAGGCAATTTAACATCAAAATTTAGCTTGTGGTTCAACAATTCTGTAGTTAGCAATTTATTGTACTAAACAAATTAGCAGATGTAAGTAGATGATTGGTCATAGATGATTGTTCATTGCCATGTTGTTTAAAATAAGGAAAAGCACTCTGGGCTCAGTGGATTGGCTTGGGCTTGCAAACCCAAAGGCTGGTTCGATTCCCAGTCAGGGCACATAACCAGTTTGCAAGCCAGGTCTTCAGCCAGATCCCCAGCTGGAGGCAGGTGAAAGGCAACCAGACATTGATGTTTCTCTCCCTTTCTTCCTCCCTCCCTGCCCTTCTCTCTAAAAATAATGAATAAAATCATTACATATATATATATATATATATATATATATATGAATGAATATCCATCACTCAGAACCATCAGAAATTGAGTTGAATGGAAGTCCAACTATGAAATTAAATAAACCACATCCATCCAGACTGGTAGGAGGGGTGGAGATATGGAATGGGCTGTTCCTACATCCACATATGGTGGATAAAAATTCAGGAGGGATATCTTAGGAGTTAGGAGCCCCAACCACAGCTCAGGGTTCCAGTATGAGGAAGGTAAGTTCCTATAACTCCGGCTGCAAAAAACCAGCACGGATTGAGTCAGTGGAAAAAAGTGCTGGAGCCACAAGCAGTTCCTCTTAAAGAACCCACACATGGACTGGCTTAGATTCACTCCCTCTGAGCTCCAGCACTGGGGTAGCAGCTTGAAAGTCACCAGTCGCCTACAGGGAGGAATTGAAATGTCTGGCATCAAGCATGAGGACAGTTTTCTTCAAGACAGAAAGGCAGGTGGAGGCTATTGTCCCTTTTTCTGAGCCCACCCAACACATAGCCATGGAGCTGGTAGGTCAGTGTCATATCTGAGACTCCAACCTGGCTAATACTGCCCCTGAAGATCCCCCGAGACTTCATCAAACCCACTTTACAGGCCCACCTAAACTGTAACTGTGACTTAGGAATTGCCAATCTTGGTTCATGCTTTCCAACTTCCTAAATCCTATCAAACAAGCAACAACCAGCTTCAATGAGCCCCCAACCCCCAGAACCTCTTTCTAAGTGTCCCCAGGCCCAGCACTAGCAGCAGCCAGCCTAGATTCACAGCATGGCTTCACCTGGGTATCTCTAAGCCCAGCACAAGTAGGCAGCATTTCACATTGCTTTATTGCTCCTGCAGGGTGGTTCCAGGCAAAACACAGGTGGGGGCTGACCTTGGCCTGCATCACCTGGGAGACCCCCACACCTTTGCATCCAGGGGACAGCTACAGACCACACTGGAGCACCACCACTCTGCCCCAGGCACAGCTGGTCCTCCATGAATGGCAGAGGTTGGTGGTCACTGGCCATCAGAGCCAGTTCTTGCAGCTGACTCTCTGGGTAAATGCCTTCCATTGACCTGCCAATAGCAATTATGGCTCAACTATAAGAGGAAGGTGCACCTTGAGGACCCAGCTTGGATGATAGGGGAGGCTGTGCCACTGGGCCCTACTACATTAGGCCACACTACCAAGACAGGGATCATAGCAGCTGTACTTAATACATGGAAACAAGTACAGGGAGTCTGTCAAAACGAAGAGACAAACATGGCCCAAATGAAAGAACAGATCCAAACTCCAGAAAAAGAACTAAACAAAATGGAGATAAGCAATTTATCAGATGCAGAATTCAAAACACTGTTTATAAGGATGCTCAAGGAACTTAGTGAGAACCTCAGCAGCATAAAAACGATCCAGTCAGAAATGAATGATACAGTAATTGAAATAAAGAACAATTTGTAGGGAGACAACAGTAGAGGAGATGAAGCTGATAGTCAAATCAATGATTTGGAGCATAAGGAAGCAAGTGTAATAGCATAATCAATAAAATAAAACTAAAAATATAAAAAATTAAAAACTTCAAAGAAAAATGAATAGTAGAGTTAAAGCAAACATGCATCTACTTTTTGGTCTATTCATATAAAGGACCATCAAGCTATCAGATGAAGGTTGAACTAGGTGTATTAACACCAAGGGCCTTGTTCAGTTCCAGAACAACAATGGGAAGAACATTTCAGGCCACCCAGAGCGCCATCTGTTTGTTACACAGGTGTGTCTGCTTCTAACTGAGATGAAACCAGTCACCAAAGCACAGTTTTAGCAGTGAACAGCAGGTGGGGTAAGCAGTCCAACATTTTTCCAAATGGAAGTAACATTCTTTTTGTACTTGAGTCATCAAGGGAGCGACTGTGGAATGCAGGCAGAGCGAGGCTGTTCAAACCTTAGCTGAGTAGGTTAAAACAACAGCCACAGCATCCTGATAGTGATTATAATTCTTTTTTTAAATTTAATTTTATTGTTGTATTACATCCATCCCCTTTTTACTCCCCTCTGTCCTCTTCCCCACCTGATTATAATTCTTTACTCCTCAATTTTGACAGCTTCCTAGGTTGTTGATACTATTTCAAATCAGACTGGAAAACCTGAGAAATGATGTACAGTTATTATTCTCTTATGTTTCTCCTCCCCTTATTTTGTTAGACTAGTACAGCCTTCCTCACTGGGAAGAAAAGAGTAGGGATCAGAGAAAGAAATTGCAAGAGAAACTCATCTTTTATTGATTGGGTTTCTTATCTTTTGGATGTTGGGCATTGTCTGTGACTGATCATCAGTTTGTATGTCATGGCCAAGGGTAATTTAGGCAAGGATCATTAATAAATGTGTAAGTTTAATATGCCATTTAATATTTTATCCTTATATACATGGGTATTTTGTTGGCTCAGAACACATATGTATCTAACATTTAATTTTTTTAATCTGCAAGGATGATGTAATCGATTATGAACTACAACAATGTCATTCTATACTGAATAGTCTCTTAAAGGCTTTTTACATTTGTCTTATAAGTGAGACATAGAGAATGAGGATGAATTAATATTTGTTTGCTATAAATGTTCCAAATTTAGAGACGGATGTTGTAGTATAAACTCCACATCTGGTGTGTATTACCATATTTGTGAAATTTCAATATAGTTTCATTTGTTACTGAGTATTAATGGCTTATAGTCAAGATAGATAGAAGTTACATCTAACAGAATAAATTTTATGGAATAAATTGCAAATTTTGGGAGTTGTTTTTTTCATTTGGGTTATTAGCCTCTTCTGATGTATTGACCTTTGTGTCCACTACTTTATTTCTGGGTTGTAGAAACTGTGTTAACAGCTGCAGTTTACGTATATAGTGACTTGTTGGTGCCAAAGCCATCTGTACCTCCCCACTTCCTAAGCTGGTATATCTTTAAATACACATTTATTTTAAAATAACAATTTAAAGAAGCAGCTTTCATTTTTAGTGCAGGAGCTGACTGTATATGGTGTACAAATGCATACAATTGGCCCGTGTCCTCTATAAGTTCACATGTATATTAATATATTAATATGCTATTGTGAAGCTTTATATATTCCCAGCTTTTCCTTTTTTGTTTTCTTACATAAATGATGATTACTGATGATGTTACAGACTGAATGTTTGTGTCCTCCAAACTCACGTGATGAAGCCCTACTCCCCAGGTGATTGTATTTGGAGATCATGCCTTGAAGAAGTCATTAAGGTTAAATGAGGTCATAAGGGTGGGGCCTGATGAAGCTGGTGCCCTTATAAGAAGAGGAAGCAGAGGCCAGAGTGCTTCACCTTGTTGACATTGTGAGGACAGAGCCAGAGGGCAGCTGTCTACAAGCCAGGAAAGGGTCATCACTAGACACCGAATCTCCTGGCACCTTGATCTTGGGCTTTCCAGTCTCCAGGACTGTGAGCCGTAAGTTTATATTGTTTCAGCCACTCAGTCTGTGGCATTTTGTTGTGGCATTTCATGGTGACTAACACAGGTGGCTTATTTTCTAACCGCAAATAAATAGGTATGTTTTTAAACAGTGGTTTAATGTGAAGACTTCAGAAGAAGTAGACTAAGAAACCAAAGGGAAGTTGAATGCCACGGACATCTGATTGTTACATGACCGGAACGAATAGCCCAGCCTGCTTCTTGCTGTAGCTTACATATATCAGTTCATTTAGTTACCGGGTTTTAAATTCTCTTGTTATTTGGGATTGTTTACTTCACACATATAACAGTTTTTCCTTTTTTAAGTGGCATGTGGTAAAGAATGCCGCCTGATACTGCTAGGAGCAGGAGTTTCTTTTTACAAGCAGTGGATTCGTGTTTTGTTGCTGTAACATTGCCACACATTTAGTGGCTTAAAACAATTCAAATTTATGTTATAGTTTTGGAGTCTTAAGGTGTCACTGGGCGAAAACTGAGGTGTCAGCAGGGCAAGGCTCCAGGGAGATTTATTTCCTTGACTTCCTGGCTCCCAGAGGTTGTCCATTCTGTGGCTCAGGATTCCTTTGTCCTCAAAGCCAGCAACATAGCATCTCTCCAACTTTACTCTTGTGGCTGACATCTTTCCTTTCCTCTCTTCGCTGCCTCCCTCTTCCACCTGTAAGGAGCCTCATAATTAAATTGGCTCCACCTGGATAATTCAGGCTAATGTCCCTGTTTTAAGGTCAGCTGATTAGCAACCTTCATTCTCCTTTGCTGTGTAACATAACATATACCCAGGTTCAGGGATTAGGGCATGGGCATCTTGGGGGGCTGTCAGTCTGCCCACCACAGGCAGAAAGTGAGATATTTAACAAGGAATAAGAAAACTTTGTTTTGAAAAATACTGGAGTTCTTGTCTTTCAGCCCATTTTTTTCTGGTGGAATCATGCTGTGTTTCTAACCATTTAAATCCAAGCCCTCTGTTGACCAATGAGAATCTCTTCTAGTCTATGACCAGTAATAAACATAATTTTTTCTTCTAAAATATTAACCCCCATCTCCAATATTTGAGCTAATGGGCCATCATTTCAGACTTCTGGGTTATTTTAGGCTCTGGGATACAGTGTTCATATCTTTGTTCAGTTCAAACCTAAAATTGGTTTTGGGTTTGATTATCCTGAAGTACAGTTTGTTCGGGAAAGGATAATTGCTAAATCTTATCTCTTACTTTACCAGTTTTCAGAATTGTACATTATTACCTAAGAAGCCCCCAAAGGTAATGGGTGTGGAGGGGCTGTTAGTATCATTAAAAAGTCATATTTAATCTATCTCACTTCATTGCATTTATTATTCTCATTGATGCTGGAATAGTCCCCTCTACTGGGAGCTCCAGTAACCTTGAACAGTGATCTGTCCCATGACTGGAAAGAGCTTTTTCTCCAATATGTCTGGGTCCTTTAAATGGAAAATAGTATTTAGAATCTATTCAGAGTGCTAAGACCATTCATTGCAACTGGATTACTTTGTGTCTAGCCTTCTCAGTGGAAAATAAATACCTAAAAAGACAAAAGTAAATCTAAATAGACAAAAGTAAATCTAAATTTATAGATATTTCCATTAAAATTTAATAGGGTTTTTAAAAAATAGACAAATTGTACCTAGTAAATGCAGAAGAAATAATATAATTAGAAACTGCCATTTTTAGCTCCTAAAGAATCATTGATTAGGAATAATCACTAAGGGATGCTAAACTGGTCTGTAATCAAGACACCAGGCCCAATTACTAGTTTGAGGAAATAGTGGGATAGAAGAACACATTAAAGGACACTATAAAGAAGCAATAGGTCAAATCAAGAAAGTGGGAAAATTGTATAGGACAAATACAGATAGAAAAAAACTTAGATGCACTAACAGGTTGGCCTTGTTCAGATCCTGGTTCTTACAAGCCAAATGTCAAAGGAAAGATTTGAGACATTTGGAGGAAATTTGAACATAGACTAGGTATTTGATAAGAAAGTGTTTTTTTGTTAGCTATGATAAAGGTATTGTGCTTATATTTAAAGAAAAAATAATTTTTAATATTTTATTTATTAGAGGGAAAGGCAGAAAAACATCCATGTATGGTTGCCTTTCACTTGCCTACAGCCACAGACCTGGCTGGAGACCTGGCTTGCAACCTGGTTATGTGCCCTGGCTGGGAATTGAACCAGCGACCTTTGGGTTTGCAGGCCAGCACTTTATCCACTGTGCCACCAGCCAAGGCTATTTAAAGAAAATTTTGATATAAGAAATGCATAATGAAATACCATGGGTGAAATGATAGGTATGTGCATGTATATTTGAGGAAAGCAGGGGGTGGTTAAAAACAAGATTGGAAAATTAGTCACATTTGTTGAAGCTGGATTATGGGTACCTGGGGGTTTGCTATACTGGGTGTGAAGATTTTTATGATAAAAATGAGTTAAAAAAGACAAGTTAAAAAGCTAAATATAGTCTTTCAATTAGAAAAGGAACAATTGTGTGTTTGAGATTATTATTTATGAAATATGTAATGTTATTTTTGGGATGGATTATGCCTCATTCATCTTTAAATTTGCGATTTGACTTTGTTTTGACTTCTTGTTCTGTTAAGACTGAGTTTGAAGTGAAGTTGAACATTAGGTTTAGCTTTGAATTTGAAAGTCATTTTTTTGGTTTGGATGGAAAGTGAGAAAGATCATGAGATTAAAGCTTGCATTTTTGCAGCTAGATGGGTCTGCCTTCCCATCATTTAGGATACAGTCCAAATCTTTACCATGCCCTGTAAGGTCTTCCTGCTCTGATGGCTGCCTGCCTGTCTCTTAGGCCTCATTACTTTGTTCTCTCCTCCAAGTTCAATCCAATGTAGCTGTCATACTTGCCTTATTTCTAATTCTTGAATATGGCAGGATTGTTCTCTCTTGAGGGCCTGTGCATGTGCTGCCTGGAACATCCTGCTTCCTACCCCCCCAAGCCTGGCAGGGCTTGTTCCCCTGTTCTCTCTGGTTCCCTGCTTACCTGTGACCTTGGAAGAGGGTTCCTTGGCTGTTCTGTATAAAACAGTGCCCTCATTATTTTCCAGCCCCTTACTCTTCTTTATTTTTGTAGTATTTTTCACTTCCTGAAATCACTGTTTTATATATTTACACAAACATCACATATTTACTCATTCATTTGTTGTTTGACTCCCCCAGTAGAATGTAAGCCTCATGAGGGCAGGGAATTTGTCTTGTTCGCTGCTGTGTTCTGCCCACATTAAATAGAGCTGGGCGAGGTGCACGCTCTCAGTAGCTATTTATGTGACTGAATAATGGATTCCATGTTTCAGCCTAGTGTTACTTCCAGCACCCTGGAAAGATTCATGTTCATTTTCTGTTAGCAGGTTTGTGCTTTTCCTTAACAACTACAAGAGGTAAAGGGAGGATAGGTTTAGCTGTAGCTCTGAAACAAACCCACTCTGAGGGCTCCTCCATGGATACAGTCCTCTATTTTGCCATCGATGAGAAGAGCCAGAGTAAGTTGAAATGCCTCTGCCAAAGAAAGAAGCAGCCCTCAGAATTTCTAACACTTATTTCATTCTTTGATGCTGTTGACAGCCTGAACATGTGTAGATTAGTTTTTTAGCCTCTCTTGCCAAACCTGCTGCGCAGCTGTGTACAATGAATAGTTCACTGCCCTCCTGGGCACCCCCTCCCCCCTCCCCCCCAGCCTGCTGTGGCTGGGAGGGAAGGCAAAAGATGGAGGCTTACACAGGTCAGGTAGCTTTGTTGCTCTTCTCCTTCTCCTTTTTAAGGGTATGAAGTAAATAGTGACACCCAAGAGGAGGATAAAAACGTGCACTGCATGTCATAGTTTTTTAAGAATCAGAGATGGGGTTTTCTCTTCCTTGGCAATGTCATCAAGAGGAGGGTGAGATGGGCTCAGGCGTGTAGAGGCTGTCCTGGTGTGAAGTGGCCAAGAGGGACGCCGCCTCAGCAGGTACCAGTGAATTACGGGGGGACCCCATTGGGGACTGCCCTCGGAGGCCTATTCCTCCTGCTGATGCAGCTGTAAACTGTAGACATGTTGATTACTGGAGGACTCAGAAGTGAAGAAAAGGTGGCAAATTGAGAAGGGAGTGAAAACCCCAAGAGGCGACCTGCCTTATGGGCAGCCAGTGGGGTGAGTTTCTCACTGTTTTTCTATCTCTGGCTTGGAGCCAGAGAAAGGCCCTCAGCAGAGCTACAGTTGGATGCAGAGGTGGCTACATGCCTAGAGAAATCCCGTCTTTCTGGCCAGAAAGCCAGGGAAAGGCAAGCTGGAAAGTATGGGGGTGTCCTTTTTTGAATCACAGGGAGCGGGGAAAGGGGAAATGTCCTTGGAGAACCAGGGTAGCTGATGGTGTCAGCAGCTGAAATATCTCTAGAAATCTTGTCTTTCTGGCCAGGGGCACTGGATAAAAGGGGCCCTTGCAGTCCAAAGAGTTGTGGGAGAATGCTCCATTTTATTCTCTTTTTCTCTCTCTCTGCTTTGCCCTTGAGGGACAACATGGGCAGCTGGGACTCTAAGAAAAGCTTCACCTTTGGGCTGGAGATTGGGAGGGTCCTAGAGAGGGGATTCTCTCCTTGTGTACAAGTGGGCCTGAAGCCCGGGCTCATTCTGAGTTCAGCAGGGGGATACAGACCTGAAGCAGCCAAAGTCTGAGAGCTGAGGTGATGTTGGAGCTGTTGCCCTAGGAAGATGGAACGGAACTCACTGTCTGAACCTGATGGGATTGCTTGCCTGATAAAGTGGAACAAATACATGAAATCATAATGTCTACTGGGGGATTTTTAACAGAGTTAAAATAACTTTGTTTTAAAGTCTAAGTAACTTCATATTCAGAATTTTATTCTGTACCTAAATTTCACAATATATCAGAATACAACCAACCAATCATTGAGGCAAAAAGCAATCAAATGCCAGCCCCAGACAGACATTAAAGCAGTTATTGTATCGATAATGGTGCCCCACAACTAAAACTGTCTTGAAAGGAGTGGAAGGTTAGCTGCTCTTCTTTTAGATAAAAACATAGGGGAAAATGTTTGTGACTGTGGGTTAGGCAAAAATTTATTAAGAGTACAAAAAGCATGATCTGAAAAAAAAAATGGATTTAATGAAAATAAACTACTCTGGGAAAGACACTGCTAAGAAAATACGAAGATAAACCACACTGAGGGTATATGGAAGATTCAGGACCTTCCACTCAATTTTGTTGTGAACCTAAAACTGCTGTGAAAAATAAATCTATTTCAAAATACAAAAAGACAAGCCACAGGCTGGGCAAATATATTTTCAAATTCCATATCCAAAAAGGATTTGTATCTAGAAAATATATAGAACTCATAGGACTCAATAATAAGAAAGTAAACAATGTAAACAATCCATTAAAAAATGGGGTAAAGATTTAGACAATTCACCCAAAAAGATATATTGATGGCAAATTGTCTAAGATGCTGTGCATCATTTGCTATTAAGACATCCAAATTAGGCCCTGGCTGGTGTGGCTCAGTGGATTGAGCACCAACCTGCAAACCCAAGTGTCGCTGGTTTGATTCCCAGCCAGGGCACATAACCAAGTTGCAAGCCAGGTCTCCAGCCAGGTCCCCAGCTGGAAGCAGGTGAAAGGCAACCATACATTGATGTTTCTGTCCCTTTCTTCCTCCTCTCCTCTCTTTCAAAAAACAATGAATAAAATCTTAAAAAGAAAATCCAAATTAAAATCACAGTGAAAAACCACCTCATGTCTATTAGAATGGCTAAAAAACCTGACAGTACCAAACCTTGGCAGTTTTTTCTCAACTTAAATACATACTTATCATATGATTTGCCCAAAAGAAATGAAAACTTAATGCATGTGAATGCTTACAGTGGCTTCTTTTCATAATTGCTAAAAACTAAAGATCCTTTTTAACTGTTGAATGGATATACAAACTTGGGTATATCTACACCAGAGATTTTCAACAGATGTGCCACAAGAATTTTTAAATTATATAATAATGTCTGACTATTTAGTCAGGGGAACTGACCTCTTATCCCTTAGATTGTCAAAAAACCAAACAAACAAAAAAACAAAGTCAACACAACAATAGCTGTTCAGTGTGAATAAATCAAAATTATACCTACATTTTTGCCAGACCAGCAAAGAAAAAAAATATATATATATTTGGTGTGCTGCAGAATTTTAGTAATTAGTTTATGTGTACCATGAGATGAAAAAGGTTAAAAAATTGCTGATCTATACCATGGACTCAACTTGGCAATGAAAAGGAATGAACTACTGTTATTCATTAGGTTGGCCAAAAAGTCTGTAAGGTTTTTTTCTGTAAAATAAAAGATATATTTAAAATTTTCATCAATAACTTTATTGATTTGGATATCTTGAATATGTTGGCTATCTCTTGCTATTGGATTCTAGTGGGTAGAGGCCAGGGATGCTGCTAAACATCTTCTAATGCATTAGACAGTCCACAGCATGGAATTATTTGGCCAAAAGGTCAATAGTATCAAGAAACTTTGCAAACCACTTCTGACACATTTGGTCACAGTACCTTGTCCATACACTGCACAAATCTTTGTGTGTGTGTGTGTGTGTGTTTCAATTGTGTTTTTGCCTTCTTGAAATAATGAAGTATAATACACTGAAGATGTGTATCTTCCATCTCCATTATTACAGTGGCTGCATAAAAATCACCAATTTTGATAACGTTTTCTTAAATGTACCCTGTTAGGGCAGCTGTCACAATACAATCTAGTAAAATTGTTTCATATGAAGTTAAAGACAACTAAGCACTACTAGAGCCATTGTCCGGGAAAAACTACACAAACTTTTTGGCCAATAATAAATTCACAGACCCTCTTATTGGAAGAAAGCAGTATTAGAGTTTAATTTATGCTCCTTCCACAAAAGAGTATTTGGACACTGTTGGTAGGATCTAGAGAAGGTGTAATTAAATGTTGCTTTCAATTTCTAGGAAGCAGAGAGAGCCTTGCATTCCTGGGAAAGGTAAGGCACACGAGATGTTAGTATTGCCAACTGGGAGGGAAGTTTACCAACGTGCAATTATTGAGGCTTGCTGTGTCGTGGCTGGCCTCAGCCTTCCGCTTGTGTGCTCTGTAATCCTGTTCCTGGGATTTGCGTTTTGTCCTTGTGGATTAGGAGCTTTGAGAAAATCCCTCCTTCTCTAATGTAAGGTAAAAAGCTCTCTCCCTTCCTTAGGCATCTTTGCTGCCCTTTCTTTTAATTAAAGTTTTTTTCCTCCCCAGTGTTGGAAGAGCTTCCTAAAGGTCACACTTGAAAAGGGCTGCTGCCAAGAATGCAAATGATCATGTTCTGTTCTTTTATGGGAGAAATTCTCACTCGAGTCCCTCTGCCTCGGAAAACGGCATTTTCTTTCTGTATTTCTCAATTTTGGGTAAAATAATATTGCTTGAAAGGAAGGCAGCTTTTTTGCTAATATGTAGCCACAAGGTCGTTTCAGCTGATGGCCGAGGAGCAAGAGAATGCAGTTGAGCCAGAAAAGAAAAGTGTGCCAGCTGAGCGCCTCTCAAATGTCACATGTTTTGTGGTAAAAGAGGGTTTCAGGTTTAATCCCTACATTTGTCTTTGTTGCTACCAGGCTGTCTTATTCCATCTACTACAAAATATTTGCACTTGAAGTCTTATGATTTTTGCATTAGTTACTTGATTTCTAAGGACTTTCAGGAACAGATGAGAGCTGTCAAGACTCACGTCCCTTGCTTTTCATGTTCATGTTGTCTGGGGAGGTGCTCTTAAAGAGGAACGATTTTAACATACAAAACGTTTAGCCGGCCCACAAAAGACATATGAGTTATTTTACACAATTCTATTCATGAAAGAACTGAAAAAGTATAAAAGTATAAATTCAAAGAGGAACTTCACATGTTATAAAGCTAGAGAAGATGGATGGATACAGCACATCACAAGCATCAGTAAAATACATGGACAAAGAATTTTCAGATTGTTGGTCTAGTGAGTCATTCCTCATTTTTTGGTCAGTGTGTGTCTTTGGGTTGTCACACCTGAGGCAAATGCTTAAAAGGAAGATCGTTCTGGCCCATTTGTTCTGTAATGTGAAATGGCAAGTTAAGCAGCTTTTACCTAAGTATGGTATGGCTCTTGTCTAAAAGATAGAACAAATAAAGAGTGATGTGAAGGTATTACCCTGTAGCATCTGAAATTTGACCCTGTTAAACTTACAGCTTTTTACCATAAGGAGATAAGAATGTAATCAAGGGACCTTAATGATATAATGGGTGGAGCTTTCACGAGGGCACGTGGGCACGTGGGTTTTCTGCTGCACAGCTGTAACTTCAACCAGTCAGTAACCAAAGTGCCGTGGGACCTGCAGTTCACCTGAGTTGTGAGGTGGGGTGACAAGTGCATTCTGCCAGATGGTGGCCTTAACCTATAATTAACAAGAGGGGATTAATACACCTATTTAGTTTCCTTTTTTCCCCCCCCCACATTTTACCAGTTTGTCATGGGATGACACCATCTTCTGTTTTTGTTTGCTCTGAGGTACTTCTGATAGTTTTTGCAAAAATGCTTATTAACTCCCTTGTTTAATTGCATATTTTCCTTATTGTCATTGATTATGTGTGTCCCTCCCCCCCTTAATTCCGGGTCATATTTATTTCTTCTGTAAGTGATTTCTTACATCATGTCATTTCCCTATACAGTGAATCTTGCGGTTTTCAGTGATTATTAACAAATGGGTTGCAGTGAGTAAGTTTTTGGGTTAGATTTGTTTTCTTGCGTGGTTGCTAAGTTTTTGGAGTGGGTAGATGGACCATTTCAACTGCTTTTCACCAGTGTGTGTATGTGTGTGTGTGTGTATGATTACATGTGAGGAAGATATGCCAAACTTCCAGAGCTCCCTTCAAATTAAATAAGGTAATTGAATGAAAATGAGTTTTTAGAGAATGCAATGAAGTATCACTGATACAGGGAAGGTCATTGCACACATGAGAAGATGATTCTTTTTTTAAGTCTTGTAAGACTGACTACAGTTGCCAGGAAGCAAAATCACAATGATTTGAGAAAATGCTCTGGAGAATGGCAGATTTGCAGCTCAAAAGATGGTTCTTGAATCATTAATCCCTGGCTTGGTAACATCTTTTCTGCCCCTTAACATTATTTTCTCTACTGGTAGCCAGAAGTTTTGAGTAGAACCTTCACAAAAGCTTTAGAAGCTAAGAGACTTAAAACATGAGAGAAATTATTTATTTACTCAGATTTTGCTCTGTGATGAGATTTATTTGCAAAAAACACTGGATTGCATTTTAGGCAGATTTTTCATTCTGTGTTGTAAAGTTCCTGCCTAAGTTCTTTTCTGAACCTCATTTCATCTCTAAAGACTTGGGGCTTAAACCAGATATCTACAAGGATGCTTTAAGAGAGTATTGTTTCAAACAAATTGCCAGTTTGCCTCCTTGGATTAACATTGTGGAGCAAGTTTGTAAAGGTATTGATTGGGAAGAAGGTCTGTCCTGAAAGCAGAAAAGGATGTTGTCTAGCAGTAAAATCTTTATTTTGAGGCATGGAGTAGCGTAGATGACTCCAAAAAGTTGATTAAACCTGGTGGGTGCATTGGATAAAGTACGGTAGCCTACAAGAGGTCTATGCAACCTTGCATTTCCTCCGAGTGTTGCTAGACTAAATAGTTGCCTGGCAGCACAGTTTTCCATCCTTTTGGTCTCTGATTGAGGCTTTCTGAAAATCACCTCGTCATTGGCATCTTACTAGAATTGTTAGCTACATGGGAAAAGGAAGAGCGCATGAAAAATCATAAGTGATAAATGTTGCAGAATAGCTGGTAATAAAGAACATCTTGGAAGAAACTGATTAACTTCATTGGAACAAGGATGAGCTCTCTGTTATTTAAAATGGCACGTGCTGGTGGTTACTTTGCTGTCTCATTTTGTAGGGAGAGTTGAGCAGTCTGTTCTAGGCTTTCTGATGAATTGTTACCAGGTGGACTGAGAGGGTGAATCTGGGGTGGGTGAGTTTATGTATGGCAGGTGAAAATTTGGAAAATCTTATTTTTATAAACACAAGAGATGATCTAGAAGGCAGTGGTTTAGAACTTGGATGTAAAGAAGAAACAAATTTTCTGCTCTTGTTAGAATACCTATGCTGTTATAAAATATGGCAGCTCATTGGAGCAGGGGATTCCCTATGTATTGGGTTGGTTGGCCAAAAAGTTGGTCTATTTTTTTTCTGTATGATGGCTCTAATAGTGCTAAGTTCTTTTTAACTTCATTCAAAATAATTTTGTTAGATTGTACTGTGATAGCTGTCATATCAGTGTGCATTTAAAAATAACTTACCAAAATGGGGCAATTTTTATGCAGCCATTTTAACATTGAAGATGGAAGAAGATACACAGCATTTTCAGCATATTGTGCTATATTTCAAGAAAGGTGAAAATGCCACTGAAAGACAAAAAAGATTTGTGCATATAGGGAGGTGCAATGATTGATCGAGCTTGTCAGAAGTGGTTTGTGAAGTGTCTTGGCATTATTGACAGTTTGGCTAAATAATTCTTTGCTGTGGGGCTGTCTTAGGCATTGGAAGATGTTTAGCAGCACCTTGGCCTCTACCCACTAGGAGCCGATAGCTGACACACTCAAAACATCCTACTCACTAAAGTTATTGATGAAAATGAAAAACATGTCTATTTATTTTACAGAAAAAAACAACATTCGAACTTTTTTAGCCAACCCAATATTTCAGTTGTTTCTTCATTTTCTTCTTTTTTAAAAAGTTTTTGGCAATTCTTTTTTTAAAGAAAGATTTTATTTATTTTTAGAGAGAGGAGAAGGGGCGGAATGGGAGGGTGGGGAAAGGGAGGGCAGGGGGTGAAAATGACATGAATATAATACAACAACAATAAAATTAAATGAAAAAAAAAAGAGGGGAAGGAAGGAACAAAGAGAGGGAGAGAAGCAATGATAGGAGAGAGATTGATCAGTTGCTCCTTGCACAACTCCCACTAGGGATCTGGCCTGCAACGCAGGCATGTGTCCTGACTGGGAATTGAATGGGTGACCTTGAGCAGGCTGGTGCTCAATGCATGGGGCTGCACCAGCCAGGGCTGTTTCTCATTCTTATGTGTTCTGTAGCATATAAGCACACAGAGACACCTGGGCTGAGCTAACAATGGGGCTCACAGGTTGGGAGAAAAGTTTGCTGGCTGGATTGAAAACTGTTAGATTTTCTATAAGATTCAGGTTATATTTTGCAGTTCAAGTTATAAATATTGCTGAGACACTTTTGACCAAAATGTAGTTTGAATGAAAAGGATGACACTTATGAGAACCAAGAGACTGCCACATGCAAAGAATGAAGTAACAGGAAGGAGATAACTGACCATATGAGATAAATATATACCCATCAGAGTATCTCAGTGGGTGTCTTTTATTATAATGTTTTTACATAAGTTAAAAAAATCTGTTGTGCTGATAGTATTGTGAACTGTATTTTGATAAAGAACCTAGGAAATAGAAAATTTTATTCAGTTTTATGCCCACCTGGTGGTTGCCCTCAGATCTGGGTGTATTGTGTGAAAAAAAGGTAAAGAGCCTCTGAGGAGCTGGGATTGGAAAGGAGAGTTGAACGATCCTATATTCTTGATTCTGCTAACAACTGGTGATTACTGTTTTCATTCACATTTTATGAAACCATGATGCTAAGTAACACCTATAACCTATAAGAAAGAGATAAGAACTTGGAGAAGGAAATGGAGTGAATAGCCCTGTGAGCTGGGTCATTGAACAACTGTTTTGTGGGTTGCTGTCCCTTTTTTTTATGTATGGGTTCCCTCCCCACACCCTTTACTCACCTCTCTCTCTCTGTTTTTTTTCCCCCCTATGGGCTGATACCTCTGAGCAAGATGGAGACTGGATCACTGTTTTTTAAAAAATCATTTCCCTTTAAAGACTGACGGTAGAATTTTTAGTTACTTGTATATACTTAGAACAGTGAAATTGTATTTTTTAAAAATAATTTCCTAACTAAGGTCTTTTAAAAGATTTATTATTTTTAGAGAGAGGGGAAGAGAGAGGCAGAGAGGGAAAGAGACATCAATGCATGGTTGCCTTCCACCTGCCTTCAGCCAAGGACCTGGTTAGAGACCGGTTATATGCCCTGGCTGGGAATTGAACCAGTGACCTTTGGGTTTGCAGGCCGGCACCTTATCCATTGTGCCACCAGCCAGGGCTGAAATTGTATTTTATTTTATTTTTAATTTTATTGTTGTTGTATTACATCCATCCCCTTTTTGCTCCCCTCTGTCCCCCTCCCCACCCACCCATTTCCCCCCAATGAAATTGTATTTTAATAAAACACTTTTGGATACTTTGTGAAATTCATTATAAAAAAGCACCTACCCTTAACAATATCTTTGTCCTTATGACAACATAATATGGAATTTGACCTTGATCCTTTGCTGTTCCTGATTTTCATGTGAAAATAGTTTTTCCAAGCTTTTACCAGAAGGATACTCTTATGGATAGCTTTTCAGATTCCATGGCTCTGGAGTCCCCTTTGCTGTTATTTGCAAGTGCAGAAACGTGGACCTTCTCAAATCTGGGATGTTCTTGCCTCCACCGTGCCCCTCACTGCACCTGGCCCTTGTTTTCCCTTTCTCTTTGTTCCTGTCCTGCTCAGTTTGGATTCTACTCTCAGCAGTTTCTCTTTGGAGTGGAGTTTTGTCTGGCAAAGGAAATTTGCCCAGTTGCTTTTGGGACTTCATAGGGCCCAGGCTCACTCAGCCTGTTCAGTCTTCTCTGTGAACTTGGACTCACCAGCTATTGGGCAGCCTGAGATCCAATGCTTTTATCTGCTGTTCTCAATGGGCTTGCCAAACTGGAAGGTTTCTAGTGAGTACTTACTGTTTATTTGGGGTGCTCAGGTCTTTCAGAGACCCTGATGCTTCCTTCTGCCGCCTGTCATGGTGCTGATGTCAAGCACATCTTGTGACTGTCGGTGATTTGTTTCTACCTGCTCATATTTGGGGCTGGTGGACATACCTTGCCACCTGGATTTTGTGGATATTTTCCACGGAGTTTTGATTTTGCTCTTACATGTTTGGTGTAGTGGTTGTGGGGGGAGAGGGGAGATTGAAATGCTGTGCTGCTGTTGCCAACATCTTCCTCAAATCCTTGTGTTTCTCTTTTTTCAAACTTTTTCATTCTTGACTTTCCTGGGTTTTATTGGGAACAGCTGTTACCCCTTAGTTGGAAGCACTATTCTTGGCTATTTCTCTCTTGACTTTGGGAACCACCTTCTAGGAGAGTGGCAGTCTTCTTCGCTAGACCAATCTTAGGCCATGTGTCCACAGCTGGAGCTGAATTACACTGTTCCCACAAGCCGAAGGCCATCCTTCTCCGCCTCCCTGGCTCATAGGCTGGTCCCAGAGACTGCCCCATTGCCTGTGCTTTTCCTGGGTGCTCATAGTACCTTACGAATGCTTGATCGTAGCACATACCACACTGCTTTAGGTATACCTTCACTTTCCTGATTTCCTCATAGGACTGGGCTCTGGGGCCAGGGACCTTGTCCTGTTCACTTTTGTATCCCCACTACCTGATCTGGTATGGTGCCTGGCTTTTGGTAACAGCTCATGAAATGTTGTAGAAGGAATGTTGGCTGTTGTGTAGTGCTCTTTGGGTGTGTTGTAGGATAGACGGGAGGAACTCTTAAGTGCCACCTAGTTTATATTTAAAGAAAAAAGTGTGTCTTGAGAATGAACTATAAAGGTGATTGTATTTTTAAAATTTGTAGTAGGGAGGAGGCAGCCCTGGCCAAGTCACATCTTCTAAGTTCATTTTAATTATAACTATTAAAATTGTAGGGGAATTTAAGAAATTTAGAACAATGATAATGATTAAGAAATTGGGAGTTTGTGCTTATGAAGGAAGCAGTATGGTCAGTTTGGGTAGAGAGCACAGGTGTAGGACAGACCGGCCCAATATGATTTCTACATACAGTAATTTTGCTTGAGGGCTGAGAATTGGACCAGAACTACCCAGGTTCCTTCTAGTCTCATATATTTTTTTAATCCTTGTTTTCATTGTTTTTAGAGAGAGGAAAGGGGGAGAGGGAGGGAGACACACACACACACACACACACACACATATCAATTGGTTGCCTCCTATATACACCCGGACTGGGGATCGAACTCACTCCCTATGTATTTGTTTGCCCTGACCAGGGATTGAACCTCCAACCTTTTGGTGCATGTTATGATCCTTCAGCCAGTTGAGACACCAAGCCAGGGCTCTAGTTTCATAATTCTTTACCCTGTTAATTAAGTTATCTTTCTCTGGCAACTTGAGGGTTTGGGGAGAGGCTTAAAGTTGGTCTGATAATCACCTATTTAATAGTCTGTGAGTTTTCTGGAGCATGAGATTAAAAGCTAAGTAAACAAGCAAACCAGACCTGTGTGGTGGCTAAGGGGGTGAAAACGTGACTCAGACAGTCCAAAGAAAATCTGGCCACTTCCAGCATTAAGCCCACGCAGTGCAATCCCAGGGAAGATGGAGCAGAGGGAGATGCACATGAACTGTAACATGCCCCTTAGGAAAAAGTGAACCGTCCGTGGCTCTGGTCCGGCAGAATCGGTTTTGTACACTAAGCCTACCCAGGAATGCTCTGAGTCATACATGCAACCTTCCTATAAACACTGATTACTTTTGTGTATATGAAACCCTTCAGTTAAATTAGTAACAAAGCACATTTTTACTTGGAGGCCTCTTAGTTGCATTTCTAGTTATTATGGATGTCCCTATAGTCAAAAGATCAACAAAGCAAAACATAATCTTTTAGATCATAACCACACCAAGAATCAAATTGTCTTAATTATGGTTCCTTTTTTGCTACAAAAATTGTTGACATCTATCTAGTTTGTATTAGAATTTTACTCACAAGGTTGATTAATTTGGTAGTTTTAAACCTGTTTTAGCATGAATTCTTGCATAAGGTTCAAGTTGTAAAGCAGATAAAATGAACCTGATTCTATTGTCACTCTCCCCCTCCTCCCCAAAAGGACTCCATGTAAAAGGACTTCCTTGAAGTATGGTTTACATTTCTAAATAGTCCAGTCACTGCAGTTTAATTTCCCAAGCTACCTTTAAATCTGGAAGCATAAAACTCTAAAGGTCTTTACAATAAGTCTAGCCTTTACATGGGCTGTTAGCAAATGGTAACTACCTTTCTCTGCCACCTATTTTTAGCCAACTCTCTGAAACAAGATGACCCACTTGAGAAAGATACAAGGACTTGGAGAAAGAAGATAACAGTAGAAGGATTTGGGATGAGTGACTAGGCCTGTGAGAAGTATCACTGAACAGCTGCTTGGAGGATTGGGACCCCCACTTTCTCTGTCCTCACATCCTTCTACCTCCTCTTCTCTCTCATGTACTGATCACAAGGAGGGACAAGAAGCTGTTATCAGTCAAATTTGAATATAGTCTGTATTACTTTTCCCTTAAAAAAAAAAATTATTTTTAGAGAGAAGGGCAGAGAGGGATGAAGAAAGGGAGAGAGAAACATCAATGTATGGTTGCCTTTCACCTGCCTCCAGCTGGGGACCTGGCTGGAGACCTGGCTTGCAACTTGGTTATGTTGCCCTGGCTGGGAATTGAACCAGCGACCCTTGGGTTTGCAGGTGGGCACCTATCCACTGAGCCACACCAGCCAGGGCACTTTTCCCCATTCTTATTGGCTGAAGTATTTTGGAGCTCAATGTACATTGTTCTAAGTTCAATAGGTATTTTAGGTATATACCATATATTGCAAATATGCCATATTCTATGTTTTCAAATATGATTGTGCTCTAATGTGTACTTTATTTAATACACAATGTCAAATGGAAACATCCTTTATACTTTGTATACTGGTATACTCTGTAATTATATATATATATATATGTATTTTAAATTTTTACTGAAATTTAGCTTCTTGAAATAATATGTAGAGCTATTTTTGCTGGAATATTTTTCTGATACCAAAAGCTGCCATTGAACTCTCAATTATAATGGTTTATGAATTTTTCTGTTGCTAAGATAATTTTTTAATAGAGAAGCACCACTTGCTGTTTATGGCCCAAATGATTGTGTAAGATAAAAATGGTTTATAAATGTAAAATAATTAGACAATAATATTTTAAAGCTTGATAACATTTAAAACACTTTAAAGAAGGGTGATTTAATATAATTTTCCAGTTACATTGAAACATTCTTGGTTGGCTATATATATATATGTGTGTGTGTGCATATATATGTATATATATATATATATATTTAAAGATTTTATTCATTATTTTCACGAGAGAAGGGCAGGGAGAGAGACAGAGAGGGGGAGAAACATCAACGCATGGTTGCCTTTCACCTGCCTCCAGCTACAGACCTGGCTGGAGACCTGGCTTGCAACCTGGTTATGTGCCCTGGCTAGGAATTGAACCAGCGACCTTTGGGTTCGCAGGCCGGCGCCTTATCCACTGTGCCACCAGCCAGTGCTTGGTTGGCTATATTTGACATGAACTGAAATTGGTTTCCAATTTCTTTCTGGTTGTGGGTTTCCATGGGTGCTCTCTTATCTCTATTCTACTTATTCCCCTCTGTGGCATGATTACATTTTTGTGAGGAACACAGGAGGTTGTTGAAAAAATGTGTGATTGATTGTTTTCAGCCTCCTTATTAGGGTCAAAACAGGAAAGCCTTTTCTACACCCCTTTGCTCCAGAGGAATGGAGAACATTCAAAAACTAGGTTCCTGTGTACAAAAGGCTTTAAATAGGATCTGCTGTCTTGTTGTTAGGTATTAAGTAACTTCTGATGGTTTACTGGTTTATCTGAAGGCTCTTCATGACAAAGATCATCTTTTAAATATTCTCTTGGAAGTCTGTTGCATTTTTTGAAGAAAAAGATAGAGGATATTTTAAAGAGAATATTGCCCAAACATACTTTTTGTAGTCCAGTCAGTTACATTAAGCAGATTATAAGTTCATGTTAATTATTGTTGTATATTATTAAATAGGACAATATCCTCAGTGAATAAATCATTTTATTAGTTCTGTTATGCAAATGGTACCTTTTATCTAGTTGTCTTATTTATTATTGAAAGTGATGTGTCAAAGTCTCCAGCTATTACAGTTATACTATTTCTACCTTCAATTCTGTCAGTTTTTGCTTCAGATATTGTGGGGCTTTATTGCTGGGATGTATTTATATGTTTATACTTATATCTCTCTAATAAATTAATCCTTTAATCTTTATATAATGTCCTTTATCTCTTATAGTAATTTTGCCTTAAAGTCTTATTTCTGATATTTGAGTAGTCAGTACAGCTCTCTTTTGCAACTATTGGTATGAAATTTTTTCCATTTATACTTTATTATAGATATTTCTTTGAATTTAATGTGTCTCCTGTAGACTGCATAAATTGAATTAAAAAAAATTTGTCAATACTTGCCTTTTGATTGAGTTGTTTAATCTGTTCACATTTAATGTTATTGATATAGTTGAATATTTGCCTGCCCTTTTACCTCTCGTTTTCTGTCTCATGTATATTTTTTCCCCTTTATTCCTCCTTTGCTGCCTTTTTTTACATGAAGTGAATATTTTTAATGTAACACTTTAATTTCTTGAATTTTTTTTTTACTTTTTAATCATATCCTTAGTGATTGCTCTATATAAATGTATAAAATATGCTGTATACATTTTAACTTGTCAGAATCCGCTCTAGCTTTATATTACCTTAATTTCAATGAGATAGAGAAACATTACTCTTATAGAGACTATTCCCTTTTCTCCTATTTATGGTATTGTTTGATATATTATCTAGATGTTATAAAATCAACAATACATTGTTAAAATTCTTATGTAATTTTATATCTTTTAAAGACTATGAGAGAAGAAAAAAGAGCAAGTACATACTTATAATTTGTTATATTAGCCTTATTTCTTATTTCTAGTTTTATTTGTTTTTCTGTGAGTTCCTATATGGAGTCTTTTTTTTTTTTTTTAAAATATGGAATGCTTCATGAATTTGCGTATCATCCTTGCACAGGGGCCATGTTAATCTTCTCTGTATAGTTCCAATTTTAGTATATGTGCTGCCGAAGCAAGCAGTGTATGGAGTCATTTTTAAAAGTCAAATACAGTTTTGCTCCTACCCACCTCCACTGAGCTGGGTATTGGCAAATGTATTGTTGGGCCTATAACATGGGGAAATATAATTATGCACACATTGTTTCATAGAATTGCTTTTAACATCAACTATGGGAGAGAGGTCATTATTAGATATGACTGCAAATATTTTCTCCTTTTCAGCAGGTTTTTCATTTTATTGATGGTTTCCTTTGCTGTTCAGTGGCTTTTACTGACAGGTTTGATGTCGTACCACTTGTTGAGTTTTGCTTTTGTTGTCATTGCCTTTCGTGTCAAATCCAAAACATTGTTGCTAGCCTGATGTCAAGGAGCTTATGAGCAGTTTCTTTCCTGGAGTTTTGTGGTTTCAGGTCTTACTTTCAAGTCTTTAATTCATTTTGGGTTGATTTTTGTGTATGGTACACTGTCAGTTTTTTCTTTTATTTTTAAGCACTTTTTATTGATTATGCTATTATAGTTGTCCCAATTGTTCTCCCTCGGTCCCCCTCTGCTCCATATCTCCATTTCTTCCAGGAATGCCCCCCTTAGTTCAAGTCCATGGGTTGTGCATATAAGTTCTTTGGCTTCTCCATTTCCTATACTATGCTTTTTTATTTTATTTTTTAAAGATTTTATTTATTACTTTTAGAGAGGGGAAGGGAAAGAGGCAGAGAGGGAGATAGACATTAATGTATGGTTGCCTTTCACCTACCTCCAGCTACGGACCTGGCTGGAGACCTGGCTTGCAACCTGTCCTATACTACTCTTAACATCCTCCTGTCTATTTGGTACCTACCAATTATGCTTTTTAGTCCCTGCACCTTTTCTCTCATTTTTCCCCCCTTCCCTGTCCAGCTGATAACCTTCCAAATGATCTATATACCTATGATTCTGTTCCTATTTTGGATGTTTGCTAAGTTTTTTGTTTTGTTTTGTTTTGTTTTTAGATTCAGTTGTCCATAGTTGTGAATTTGTTGCCTTTTTAATGTTCATGTTTTTTTTTTTTTTTTTTTTTTTTTTTTAAGATTTTTATTCATTATTTTCAGCAAGAAGGGCAGGGAGGGAGGAAGAAAGGAAGAGAAGCATCAATGTATGGTTGCCTTCCACCTGCCTCCAGCTACGGACCTGGCTAGGGACCTGGCTTGCAACCTGGTTATGTGCTCTGACTGGGGAATTGTACCAGTGACCTTTGGGTTCACAGGCCAATGCCAATCCATTGAGCCACACCAGCCAGGGCAAACGTTCATGGTTGATCTTTCTCTTAAATAAGGCCCTTTGACATTTCATGTAATAGCTTGGTGTTGATGAACTCTTTTAATTTTACCTTGTCTGGGAAGCACTTTATTTGTTCCTCAATTCTAAGTGGTAACTTTGCTGGATAGGGTAATCTAGGTTGTAGGTCCTTGCTTTTCATCACTTTGAATACTTTTTGGCAGCCCCTTCTTCCTGCAAAGTTTTTGAGAAATCAGCTGGGAACTCCTTTGTAGGTAACTTGCTGCTTTCCTCTTGCTCCTTTTAAGAATCTCTATCTTTAACCTTTGGCATTTTAATTATGGTGTGTCTTGGTGTAGTCCTCTTTGGTTCAACTTGTTTGGAACTCTGTGCTTACTGGACTTGTATGTCTATTTCCTTCACCAGATTAGGAAAGATTTCCTTCATTATTTCTTTCTCTTGCTCTTCCCCTTCTGACATCTCTGTGATTTAGATGTTGGCAATGTTGGAGCTGTCCTAAAGTCTACTCATACCACCCCCCCCCCATTTTTATTTCTTCTTTCTATTCAGGTTGAATGTTTATTTCTTCTTTATGTTCCAAATTGGTGATTTGAATCCTGGCTTCCTTCCCTTCACTGTTGGTTCCCTGTGGATCTTTCTTTATTTCACTTAGTGTAGCCTCATTTCTTCCCTTATGTTGTTGCCATACTCAATGCATTCTCTGAGCATCCTTATCACCAGTGTTTTGAACTCTGCATCTGATAGGTGGGCTATCTCTGTTTTGTTTAGTTTTTTTTTTTTTTCCTGGGGTTTTGTTCTGTTCTTTCATTTGGGCCATATTTCTTTGCCTTCTCAACTTAGCAGCCTCCCTGTGTTTGTTTCTGTGTATTAGGTAGAGCTTCTTTGACTCCCTATGAAACGCACCTATAAATTGTGTGGAGTAGAACCTTAGTAATTGCCAGGGTGGGGCCACCCATGTCACTGCTTTGTAGCTCTATGTGGGCTGGGGGAGGGTTTGGAGAGGGATAGTGTGCTGCCTGGCTTCTGGGGGTTTGCTTGGCACTCATCCTGTTTCCAGTCACTTCTCAAAGTTTCTGTATGCAGTTGGCATCCTTCCAGCTGTTGCTCTGCTGTTAAATCCCAAAGTCAATGGGTTTGCATATGTTTTAAGACTGTGCAGATCCTTTAAATGAAGTTTCCTGAAAATTTGGCACTTTCTTCTGCCACTCCAATCCCCACTAGTTTTTATAGCCAGAAGTTACGGGAATTTATCCTCCTGGCACTGATACCCTGGACTGTGTGGTCTGGCTCGGGGCTGGGGTCACTTGTTCCAGAGGTATCCTTCCAGGATTTGGTCCACCACATATAATTGTGGGACCACCAGTGCCTGTTCTGCTGCCACCACTGCCTCTCCGTACCACATTGCCTCTCCTCACCTCTCCACCCTATCTCAACTTCTCCACCCTTCTACCTGCCTGGATGATTGTGACTTCTTTAAATCCTTGGTTGTTGGAGCTTCATACAGTTTAATTTTCTGACAGTTCTGAGTGTTAATTTGTTTTGAGATTTACTTGTAATTCTTATTGTGGTTGTGTGAGGATATGAAGCATATCTACCTATGCCTCCATCTTGACCAGAGGTCTGCTGTCAATTTTCTTAGCACCATTTATTGAAAGACTGTTCTTGGATCCTTTATCATAAACTTGTTGGACCTCTACATGTGTATTTATTTCTGGGCTCATTATTCTGGTCCCTTGATTCATGTATCTGGTTTTATGCCAGTATTATATTTTTTTGATTACTAGAGCTTTGTAATATGATTTGATGTTTTTTTTTTTTTTTCTTTATCAAGATTGCTTTGGCTATTTGGAGTCTTTTGTGGTTCCATACAAACTTACTCTGCTTGTAGATGTTTTGTTCTATTTCTGTGACAAATGCCTTTGGAATTTTGATAGGGATTTCATTGAATCTATAGATTGCTTTGCATAATGTGGATACTTTAACTCTTCCACTTCATGAGCACAGAATATATTTCCATTTGTGTCTTCTTTAATTTCATTCATCAGTGTCTTATACTTTTTAGTATATAACAGATTTTGGAATGATGATGTTAATATAATGTCTGTATACAGGGGTGGGCAAAAGTAGGTTTACAATTGTGATTATGTGAAACGAGTTTATTCTTGTATTACATATTTTTTCAATAGAAATAGCTATAAACTTACATTTGCCTACTCCTATATTTATAACTTTCTCATTGCTTTCATCAGTATTTTCTGATTTGTTTTGTTCTTTCTCTTCATCTTGAGACTTCACATATTTTATTTGGTCTCTGATCTTTGCAAAACAAACCAAACATAAATGTTCAGGAGTTTTTAAGATACATCTTTCTCCAAGTTACACCAGGTACCTTCTAAACTTAATTACTTCTTATTGCTCTCTTGTGATGGATGCTAATGACAAGTGTCCCTTGTTTCTGCAGTTTGTGGGGGTAATGAGATCCTTGTTAAGTGATATTTCTAAGTTGGGGATTAGTGAGTCATTCAGCTATGGGAAGCCTAGCCTATTATAAACATTGTAAATATTAAATGATGATGATGTCAGGGCCATTAATTCTGTCTAGGTCTCTTGTTTCCCATGTCATGCTTGTTTCAAGTTAATAGTCGGTATTTCAGATCATAGCCCTCTTTGACATCAAGCGTATTACTTAGCCCAGATTACATTTTTTGCCATAGTAACACATATTCAGACTTTTTGCACCAACTGGGGAAGTCTCTCTAAACTCTTGATTACCCAGCAGGCCAACAAAAGAATATTGGGTTTTCCCAGAATAAATCTTTCTAGCATTTTCAACTTTAGTTCTAACCCCCATATTCTCATTAGTGTAAAGCTATTTTCCTTAGAACATTCCTGGTATTTGTTATTTACATAAATAGCCGGTCTTGTTCAGTTACATGCCTTTCATCTGCAAGCATCTTTTCTTTCTGAGAAGCTTTTGGTAATGGCAGGAAACCTCCAGGGCTCAGGCAGTCTTTGCAATGCCTAGGTTATAATGTAGATTGCCATTTTTGTTTTTGTGCTGCTGAAAGGCTTATGCTGGTATTTAAGGGCTGAGAGTGATCTTGAAAGGTCAATTACTCTGGCATTTCGTGATCAGTCATGAAATTTGATTCAGGTGAGGATTACTGAGTAGCGTTAAATCTGTTAGGTGAGTGGTTGATGGGGAGCTAAGAATTTGTAGTGAACCAAAATAAGGCCACCCAGAGGAATTCCTAGATGCAAGGGAGGAAACATAGTGGGTAGATCAGGCTTCAGCACTCAAACTCATCGGTTAATCTTAGAATTCCTTATGTTGGCTCAGCCTTTTATCATCTTTAATTTGATGTGATATAACTAAGTTCAGAGTACAATCTATGATGCATTTTAGCTGAAAAGTATTTAACTTGGCTCCATTGAGCATTTAGATTTTTAAAATCCGGTATTTCCTAGCAGCTCTTTGGCTCCTTTTTGAACCTCGGTCAGGATTGGCCTCCTTCCCTCAACTCCAGCCTCACCATGTCCGCTAGGGTGACCCAGGAGACCTACAAAGACATTGGCTGGGAAGCATGGGGATGACTTTCATTGCATGAAGACAAGAGATTTCTAAGATGAACTGGAGCTTCAGCCGCATTTAGGCTGAGATGGATGGCCTCAAAGGCCAGAGGGCTTCCCTGGAGGCCTCCATTGCTGATGCTGAGCAGCGTGGTGAGCTGGACATCAAGGGTGCTCAGGACAAGGTGCTAAGCTGAAAGTCGCTGAGAACCGCTTAGTAGGACGTGGCCCAGCAGCTGCGTGAGTACCAGGAGGTTGTGAATGTCACGTTGGCCCTGGATATATGGAGACCACCACCTACTGCAAGCTGCTGGAGGGTGAGGAGAACCGCCTGGAATCTGGGATGCAGAACATAAGTATCCATACCAAGACCATCAGTGGCTACTCAGGTGGGCTGAGTCCAGCTTATGGGGACCTCAACTATGGCCTGGACTTCCAGGCCAGCATGGGCTCTAGCAGAAACTCTGGCTTCTCTAGCCACACTGGCTCCAAGACAGCGGTTGTGAAGAAACTGGAGATTCATGATGGAAAGCTGGTGTCTGAGTCCTCTGATGTCCTGCCCAAGTGAACTACCACTGTGGTTCCTCTGTCCTCGGAGCTGGGCAGGGGAGCAGAGGGCACAGGTGGCCCACTTGAAGCTTGCGCTTGGGGTGGGGGAGTTTACTGCCTGGGGGGACTGCCTTTTACCCATGCCCCTGACTAAAAGCCAAATCAAGTATTTTTTTTTCCCCCAAATAAAGTCTCAGTTGGCTCTGCCAACCCTAAAAAACCCCGGTATTTCTTATGAACTATTGTGTAAACAAGTACTACAAGCAAGCAGTCAGACAGATGAGTCCTGCATGCTACCTGTACCAGTCTCTTTAATAAATCATATTGCCATAAAAGATTGTATTACATTCAAAGAGATTTAAGGGACAATTGGATACAATGCATGGTCTTGAATAAGGATATGGGCTTCAACAGACGAGCGTAAAGGAAATTTGGGGAATCAGAGAAATTTGGAAATAGTCTAAATGTCACATGAAATAAAATTTACTGAAATGGAGAGGTGGATAACATTGATAAGAAAAATCTGGAAGTGCATGCAATAAGGTGTTGTAGTGGGACTTTCAGATGATGATAGGAAGATGGGGTTTTCATGTATTATTTTTTGCTTGTTTTTGCAATGCACATGTCCGGTTTCTGTGTTAATACAAATTTATTTTTAAAAAGCATGTACTAACGTATTCTGTACAGATGGTTTGTTTTAGTGTATTTTACAAGTTTTTTCTTGATAAGGATTTTGTAATTTTTTGGATGCTCTTTTGAACTGTGTTGTCAGATTATACATGCATCTTTCTTTTAAAATTTTTATTGTGGAAAATATTAAACACATCCCAGAGTAGGTAGAATAATATAATGAATTTTCATGTGTCCATCATCCAGCTTCAGCAATTGTCAATTATGCTTTTGCTATATTTTCATCCCTACCATTCCTCTCCACCCATTATTTTGAAGCATATCCTACATCCTATCTTTTAATCATGAAAAACATAAAAAGAATACAATACTGATACCATACCAAACAATAAGTATACAAAATATCTTTAATCAAATATGTAGTGATTTCTCACCCCCCTCCCATTGTTGCGTAAGTGATTTTCTCTATGTTGTTTGAATCAGAGTGCAACTAAATTCCTGACATCACAACTGGTTATGTTCATGAAGCCCTTTTAATCAATAGGATTTTTACGCCTCCTCCACCATTTTTTTCCTTGCAGTTTATTTGTTGATGAAACTAGGCCCTTTAATTTTTGATAATTCCTCATATTCTTCATTTTCCCTCATGTGCTCTCAACCTTTTAATGCCTAAGATAGGAAAGTTTTCTAGAATGCATCTTAGCAGGATTCTCATTTAAAGTTTACAATATAACATTTATGGAGTGTTTGTAAAATCTGTAAATTGAAAGGGTCAGTTTCTACCTAAAGTCCTTTGAGTTTAAGACTCTTATTGCCTTGATTATTTCAGTGGAAGGAAACAATTATTGAAATAGGATCCACTAGGGTAGACTTTAGAGATATCAGTTACACAATTTTTAGGTGGGAACTTCTCATATTGTCTTTTCAAAGCTAAGTGAAAATTTACTCAGAAAGTACAGTCTGGTGTAATGAAGTTATCTTGAATATTACTTAATATCCTCAAAGAGTTCTGTAAACATGTTTTCTAATGTGATACCTATGTACTATTTTTTGTTTTAATTTAAGACTACTTAGGTCAGGACTTACATTGACTATTGATTTGTAATAATTACAGGTTGAAGATGACAGTGATGCAGAGACCCATGGAGAAGAGAATGAAGAACGGGGAATTTATTCTAAAAGAAAGATAGTCTCTAACTGGGATCGATATCAAGATACCGAAAAAGAGGTTGATAATGAAAGTGGAGAATCACAGAGGGGGACAGATTTCAGTGTTCTTCTCAGCTCTGCAGGTATGAATTTCAGTTGCTCGCTTACTGGTTAGTGCTGTGAAAGTTGTGTTGACATTTACATATTTTTTCCAATTGCATTTTAGTAACTAGCAATTTTTCATTTGCCTTTTGAATTTTAAATCCAAAATTTGAAGGACAGGGTGTCTAATGCTTTGCAAGGAAAAATGGTATGTTTTTAAGTGGAAGTTAAGGTTTCCATGTCCTGATGTAAATGTGGTTGAAATGGACAAAAGTCTACAGAAATGAAAAATGCTGAACTATTCCCCTCTCAAGTGGGTAGCCTGAGAAACAGCACTGCTTTCTTTGATTTTAGAGGAATTGGTACTTATAAAAAGCTTTATATTTTTTAGAACTCTTTTTTTTCTTTACCTTATAGCCAGGAATGTGCATATTAGAGGAGGATATGCACATATTAGAAACATATGCACCTGAATACCAAAACTTTTCTTTCTTTTTTTGACTTTTCTTTTAATGGCGTGAAAAGCTCATTCCTTCCATGACCAACTGAGTTGTTAAGATTGACTTCACTTTGAGTGATATGCAGCCATATGAAATTGGAGAGTAGTTAGGTAGGTAGGAAATAACATGGCAGGGCTGGTTGGATAGATGGCTACTTTCTATCGGGTAACACGTAAGAATTTGAAGGATGAGTGGAGAACAGATTAGTAGTTTTCGGGGGTTAGGGATGAGAGGGTGGGAGGTGAATGTGGTTATAAAAGGGCAACATAGTGGATCCTTATGGTGCTGGTACTGATCATTTTCTTGATTGTGGTGGTGGTGGGGTGTACACAAACCCAGGCAAGTGATAAAATTGTGTATAACTTAAACATACACACAAACACAAGTGAATGCAAATAAACCTGGCAAAGTCTGAATAAGACTGGTGGATCCTGTCAGTGTCAACATGTCCATATCCTGCTAGTTTTACAAAATATTATCACTGGGGGGTGGGGATACTGGGCCAAGCATATGAGATTTCTCTATATTATTTCTTACAACTACATTTGGATCTACAATAATCTCAAAAAAAAAATTGCCATCTTAAAAACTCTTTAAAGGATTAAGATGTGAGAAACAGTGAAATAAATGAAAATATTTTCAGTTTTGAATTCCCTCTTTTCCCCACCTTTTGTGTTACATTTTTTTTTTAAAGATTTTATCCATCATTTTTAGAGAGAGTGGAAGGGAGAGAGGCAGAGTGGGAGAGAAACATCAATGTATGTTTGCCTTTTTCACCTGCCTCCAGCTATGGACCTGGCTGGAGACCTGGCTTGCAACCTGGTTATGTGCCCTGGCTGGGAATCAAACCAGTGACCTTTGGGTTCACAGGCCAGCGCCTATCCCACTGAGCCACCAGCCAGGGCTTTTTATGTACTTGTAAGCTCTACCTTTTAAAAAAAAATTTTATACAAAATTTTTAGAGGAGAAGGGAAAGAGGCTGAAAGGGAGTGAAACATCAATGTATGGTTGCCTTTCACCTGTCTCCAGCTACGGACCTGGCTGGAGACCTGGCTGGGAATCGAACCTGTGATCTTTGGGTTCACAGGTCGGTGCCTTATCCATTGTGCCACCAGCCAGGGCCTGCCTATATTTTTGAGTGCCTATATCAGACTAAGACTCATGAAGTGATAAATTTTCTCCCAGTGTAATAGCTACAAAGAAAGAGAGAAGTGGCATAAGTATTAGTGTGTGAGTCAGAAGAACAGATTCAGTCTGGTGTCATCATTTTTATGGGATATACAGCATAACCACCTTAGGTGGAGGTTTGTTGGTGGCATCCAACTCATTGAATGCCACTCATGGTGGCATTCAGGGACTGGTGACTCATCTTTTTGCCAGTCAGATGAGTTTCTCTTGTTACCTGCATTTTGGCCAACTGTGGATTTAAAATCATTTTTATTCAAGGTTGGAGAAATGTAAAATGTATGCTGGTTAGCTTCAACTTTTATCTGTTCTGCTAAAAGATTTATGAGGAAAATTGAAGTAGTGCAATAAAATTATCATGTGGACTTAATTGAATCAATTGTGTAGCCAGCCACTACAACAGCATCTGGCAATAAAAGATACTACATAGTGCTCATTTCGGCAGCACATATATAAAATTGGAATGATACAGATAAGAAAAGATTAGCATGGACCTGTGCAAGGATTACACTCAAATTTGTGAAGCGTTCCATATTTTTGAATGTCAGCTGTACCTGAAAAATATATACAGTGTAAATATTTGAAGGAGATTCAGAATTCTAGTCTAACCCAGCAGTAAGGCGCATTGGCTTATGATTTTGGTTATTTTAGCATTTATTTATAGCTTAAAACCTGACATGACAGAGGGGAGCAAAAAGGGGATGGATGTAATACAACAACAATAAAATTTAAAAAAATAAACAAAAAACAAAAACCTGACATGATTTGGGGTCTTCTAGTTTGTTTATTTTTGTTTGTTTGTTTCTTTGCTTATTGATTTCTTAAATAGCTTATTTGTGACTAGTTTCTTGGTAGATCACAACTTCACATTTTCTGATATGTGCTTACATTTCTTCCCTGAGTTGCTACTGGTTTGTTATTTCCTTTTCACATAGCATAAGCCTGAGAAAGAGCCATCATGCTTTCTTCATATATGTTGCGGTGGAGCTATATTGGTTTATTTTTGAGAGATGGTGTTTCATTCTGTCATAAAATATTAAGAGTATGCGTTAGGTAGGCTGACCATACTTCTTGGAATTGATTCTCATTTTTAGTGTCCTGCCCTTGTTTGTATAAATAAACATACAACCCAGGAAAAAATGTTGCTGGTTTGTTAGATGTGCACATTACCATCTTTCTAGATATTTCCAGATTGCTCTCCAAAGTGGAGATGAGCTATAGGTCCTAGTCGTTCACTGTCTGCCAATATGTAACACTCAGTTTTTAAAACTGTAGCCAGTTGATTGAATGGTAACTAGTTGCTGGTTTGTTGAGCAATTATTGAGTGCCGCTCTTTCCAGGTATTGTTTTAGAAGTTGAGTATAGGGCAGTGTACAGAGCGGACAAAACAACAAACCACCTGTGACGTGGAGTTAACACTGTAGAGGTTGGAGGACACAATAAAGAAAAGTACATGAGGGGAGGAAAAAGGGGATGGATGTAATCCAACGACAATAAAATTAAAAAAAAAAAAAGTGCATGAGATCTTAAATGGTGATAATTGCTCAGGATACAAATAAAGTAGGGAGGGGCTGTTATAATTTTAGAAAGGGTGGACCGAGAAGGTTTTGCAGAGAAGATGACATTGTGAATGAAGACTTGAGGAAGGTGAGGGAGCAGGCATTGGGGATCTGCGGGAAGAGATTTGCAGACAAAGGGAATAGCAAGTTCAAAGGCTCTGAATCTCTGAGATGAGCAGCCACTGTAGGGTTTTGAGGAGAAGAAGAACACCGTAATTCATATTTTAGCAGGATGGTCTGGCTGCTGTGTTGGAGTAACCTGACACCAGGCGAGGGAGGGAGCAGGTGGGCCAGCAGGGCTGCGGTCCAGACAAGCATCCATGGCGGCTGTGGCCAGGGTGGTAGCAGTGGAGGTGGTGAAACATGGGTGGGCTCTGGATCTGTTACGAGGGAACTGCATACAGGTCTTGGGACTGTGGGGAAGAAAATAAAGCTACGTATAGGTGCGACACCAGGTTTTTGGCCTAATTAGCTAGAAGAAGGGGATTGTCATTATTTAAGAAGGATAACGCTGTTGGAGGTGCTTGGTTTTGCCTGAGTTAAAATTGCGATGCCAATTAGACACCTGTATTTGTCAGAGTTCCGTAGAAATAGACGGCACATTCGATGTAATTAGAAGGAACGTTGTAACAAAGGAATCATTTACAAAGGTGTAGGTAGGATGTAGGGAAAGCCCAGGGACAGTACAGTGCGGGGAAGGCAGATAACAGCAGAGAAGTTACCGCCCTTGGTTGGTGGAATCCGAAGGAGAGGTTCGGGGGAGCAGTGTGCCATGAGAGGATGCATCACTTCTGGCCAGGGGATCTAGCCGCTGACCGTGACTACACAGGGAGAGAGACAGCGGGGTCAGTGCTCTGGCCTTTAACTCTCTCGCTCCTCCCTTGTCCTGCCAGGGCTCCCCATAAGCTTAGCCGCTGGAGGCCAGAAGGCAAGGGAAGCCTATTACTGTCATCCATGTAGGTCAGCTCCTAGGGCCGAACAGGGAGGAAAAGGTTGGAGGGTGACTCCGGAGTAGCAAGTGGAAGAGACCCTGCTCAACATCCATCATGAAGTATTAAGTGGATGATTGGATGAAGGGATCCAGTGTTCAGGATCCAGGTCTGGAGGGAGATACACACTTGAGTGATGCCAGCCTAGTGGTGATATTTAAAGTCATAAGAGTGCATTAGGTGACCAACACAGTTTGTTAGCCAGGAGAGTGCTGGCCCTGGGCACCACGGTGCCTGGAGGTTGGGAGATGAGAAGGAACCAGGGAGCAGCTTGAGCACCGAGGGCAGAAGGGAAAACTAGGAGGCCAGGGTGTCTTCACGTGTTTCCAGGAAGAGACAAGGGTCAGCCTCAAATGCAGACAACCAAGAATTGATGGTTGAATTTAACATGAAGTTGCTAGTGATTTTGACTAGAGCACTTTTGTTGGAGTGCTGGGATAAACTCTTTCTTGGACTTAAAAGGAATATGGGAGGAGAGACATTGGAGACAGTAAAGCACAAGTAACTTCATTTTAAGGAGTTTTACTGTAAAGGGAAGGAGAGTCATAATGGACTGGTGAGGAAAGTGGGTTAAGACATTTTTTAAAGATGGGAAAAGTAGCTGCATGTTTCCTTGTTGATAGAAAGATCCAGAAGAGAGGGAAAAAATAATTGGGAATGAAGTGTGAGAATTGCTGGTTGCATGTTCTGAGGTTTACACAAACTGTTGGAATTTATAGTGCAGGTGGAGGGATTGTCTACTGCTGGGCATTTGGACAGATTTTCACCTGTAGTCAGAGAAAAGGTAGAATATATGGGCATAGGTATAGGTAGGAAGGTAGATGTGATTGGGGCTTGAGGAAGTTCTCTTTTAATTGCTTCCATTTTCTTAGTGAAAAAAGAAAGCTGTGCATGAGGGCCAAGGAGGAGGAGAGATAGAAGGTAAGAAATAGTTGTCCAGGGAGGAGGAGAGATAGAAGGTAAGAAATAGTTGTCCAGGGAGGAGGAGAGATAGAAGGTAAGAAATAGTTGTCCAGGGAGGAGGAGCGTGCATGAAGGAGAGGATGGCATGGGGTAGCAGAGGGCCACTGGAGGTTGTTGTTCAGAATTTGAGATGAAAATGGGCGCTTTTTTCCTCATTCACTTTCTGCTGCATGTGCAGATAGAGGGGTGGATAATTGGGTTAAATCATGATTCCAGTTCAAAGCAATGCAATGAAGTGAGAGACAGAAAAGGGGCTGATTAGAAAGATTGACCCTGAATTTAAGCTGGCTAGGAGGGAGGTGCAGGCATGGAGTGGTGGGGGGCAGTGGTGAGATACTGATGTCAAGGAACTATAGATTCCTCTGTGCAGAAGGGTTGCCCACCTCCTTGCAAGGGATGAGTTGGAAAGGTAGGAAATGGTGGCTGTAAATTGAATGCTTGATGTTGAAGATTGGTGAGGGTCAGCTTGTAGATGTTGGTAATGATATATTTTATTTTCTTTTTAAAAAGGATTTCATTTATTATTTCCTGAGAGAGGGTAAAGGAGAGGGTCAGAGAGGGAGAGAAACATCAATGTACGGTTGCCTTTCACATGCCTTCAGCTACAGACCTGGCTGGAGACCTGGCTTGCAACCTGGTTATGTGCCCTGGCTGGGAATTGAACCAGCGACCTTTGGGTTCGCAGGCTGGCGCCTTATCCACCGAACCACCAGTCAGGGCCGGTAATAATATATTTTAGTGTAGAAATAAGGGTGATGAGCTTTGAGCTGTGTGGAGAACTCGGTCTGTGGAGGTTGGTTGAACACTTTTCTTTGTTGTTGTTGGTTTCTTCTCTGAACTGTCTGCACAAATTCTTTAACCATTTGGCTTGTTGTTTATTGACTTACATTTTAAATATATTCTTGATACTTATCTTTTCATGTTTGTACTTACACATTTCTTCTAATGAGATTTACTTTTGTGTTGGTGACTTGGTGCACTGCTTTACATTTTAATGTAATTGTCTTTTTTTTTAATTTTTAAAATTTGTTATTTTTAGAGAGAGGGCAAGGGAGAGCAGCAGACAGGGAGAGAGACATCAATGTATGGTTGCCTTTCATCTGCCTCCAGCTAAGGACCTGGCTGGAGACCTGGCTTGCAACCTGGTTCTGTGCCCTGGCTGGGAATTGAGCCAGCGACCTTTGGGTTTGCAGGTTGGCGCCTTATCCACTGTGTCACCAGCCAGGGTAATGTAATTGTCTTTGTATCTAATGGTTTATGCTCTTTTTATGCCTTGATTGAAAAATCTTTCTTTTCCCTCAAGATCAGGAAGATGTTTTACTAAAAGTTGAAATTTTATTTGTTTTCTGAAGTATGTTAAATTTCATTGGTTGCTACATTTTTCACAACCATTTCATTTTTAAACACTTCATGGAGGTATGAGTGACATGTAAAAGGTTAAGGTTGTACAACTTGATGACTTTTGGGATAAGTATAAATACACCTGTGAAATCATCACCATCATTGAGGCCGTGGACAAATCCGTCACCCCCCAAGGTTTCCTCCTGCAATGGTGGTTGTTACTGTGTGTGGGCCCATGTGGTAAAACTACATAGCATAAAATCTACCCTTGTAGCAAATTTTAAGTATACAATAAGGTATTGTTAACTATAGGCACAGTGTTGTATAGTAGACCTCTAGAACTTATTCACCTTGTATAACTGAAACTTTTACAGCCACTTTATAAATATTAGTGAAGTAAGGTAGCATAATTACTCTACTTTGTATTTCAGTCTTTTAAAAGGGCATGTAATGTTTTGGATTCAATATTCTGTTTTCCTTTAATAGTATATAACGTCTTTACCAAGTGCAAAAGTAACCAAAGTTAGAAGTAACTTAGCATAAACATTTTGATTTCTAATATTGGACACTTAATGAGGTTTAGCTATGATAGTCTTTCCTTTGTCAGTGTGGTTTAATATAAGGAACACAGGCCTCTACCTTGAACAGACCTGGATTGGAATGCTTTTCTGTTGTGTCTGTACAACCTTAGCAATATTATTTCTCTCAATAGGAAAGGCAAGAATAGAAAGATGTGTTTGATTTGATGATGTGGCCATCTTATCTGAAATTTATCACTGATTTCAGTTCTGCTTTATATATAACCATGGTACCTAGATATAGAATTTATCTGATATTTTTTGTTGGTAGCTTAATTAACTGTATTTAATAAAGTCAAATAAAGTCTAATTGTTTTCCTTGAATACTAGACTGTAACAATGAATGGTTGCCAACAGAATTTAGCAATGATGGCCAATAGAATTTATATACCTTCATTTTTCTGTGAAATGAAAAGTTCCTTTTGGGTATAATACAATTGATTAGTAAGTCTATTTATTGAATAACCAGTGGTGGCGGTTTGAGTCTGTGAGCAATTAAATGTCGGTTTTAGGTTAAGCCATAAAATAGTCCTTTCCTCTTTCTCTCACTTTGCCACCCATAGTTATTCATCTGTTTTTCTCCTCATTCTCAGCGTCTGCCACGTGCCATGAAGGATGGCTGTGGGCACTGCAATGTGTAATTCAGATTTGGCTTCTCAGATGGGGCTCTGTGCTTTGAACTTTAAAAAAATTATTTTTAAAGGTTTTATTTATTATTTTTAGAAAGAGGGGAAGGGAGAGAGGGAGAGAAACATCAATGTATGGTTGCCTTTCACCCACCTCCAGCTATAGACCTGGCTGGAGACCTGGCTTGCAAGTTGGTTACGTGCTCTGGCTGGGAATTGAACCAGTGACCTTTGGGTTTGCAGGCTAGCACCTTACCCACTGAGCCATCAGCCAGGGATGAACTGTTCTTTATGCATTATTATTTTTTATTCCAGAATTAGCTATGCGGTGCACATATTTCTGGTCCAATTTTTTTTTTTTAATTTTATTGTTGTTGTATTACATCCACCCCCTTTTTGTTCCCCTCTGTCCCCCTCCCCACCCACCCGTTCCCCCCAAAGTCAATCCCACCTGTTGTCCATGTCCATGGTTCCTTTGTACTAGGTTCTTGTCTAAATAGCTCCCCTTCCTTGCCTCTGCCTCCCCCCTCCCCCCAACCCCTTTCCCCCTAACCACTGAAGGCCTATTCACTGTATTCATATATTTGGTTCTGTTTTGCTTGTTGTTAGTTTTGTTCATTATTGGCCTGAATTGGGTGAGATCATATGGTATTTGTCCTCCACTGACTGGCTTATTTCACTAAGCACAGTAATTTCCAGTTCCATCCATGTTGTTGCAAAGGGTACAAGTTCCTTCTTTCTTTCTGCTATATAGTATTCCATTGTGTAAATGTACCAAAGTTTTTTGATCCAATCATCCACTGATGGGCACTTATGCTGTTTCCAGCGCTTGGCTATTGTAAATAGTGCTGCTATGAACATAGGGGTACATAGGTTCTTATGAATTGGTGTTTCAGGATTCTTTGGGTATAGTCCAAGTAGTGGAATTGCTGGATCAAAAGGCAGTTCCATTTTTAGTTTTTTAAGGAAACCCCATACTGTTTTCCACAGTGGTGGTCCAATTCTTAAATGCTGTTTTGAAGACAGACTGTTTGCTGAGAGTACATCTAGCTTAATTTGTTGTTTTTCTCCTAGTAGGATTTCTATTGTAAAAGTGAATTTTTGCAAACCAATAATAAATTCAAAAAGTAAGTTTCTGCTGCACATCATGATGTGTATGTATATTGGCATATTTGCTTTAGAAAACAGTTCCTCATTTTCCAATAAAGTTGAGGATCGAGCACTTCAGCCCTCGGAAGGCCTAGCACATGCGCACCAGGGACATGTGCGCAAGTTTTCATAGCAGTGTTTTAGAAGAGCCACAGGTGGAAGCAGCTCAGATGCCCATTATCAGTGGAATAACAACATAGATAAGTGCATGAACCTCTCAAACATAATGTGAAGTGGAAAAAAAACCCTACATACCTACACAATTCCTCAGTGGGATTCTATTTTATATAAAATCCAAACTGGAGAAAACAATAAACTATGCTATTTAGAGATTCCCATTGAAATGTGGTCACCTAGTGGAGAGCTGAGGGGTAGCGATTGGGGAGCGGGCTACAGCAGGTGCCCAGGGCTGTGGGGGCGACTTCTGTGATGTTGGCAGTACCCAGTTTTTTGATCTGGATGATGGTTAGTTATGTTTGTTTAATAATTCTTTAAATTGTGTATAAGTATTTACAATACATATTCTTTTATCTACGTATCTCTCTATTCAGGAAAAACCTAAAAATGATAGCACATCAGTTACCATGCAGACCCTGGGAAAGATTTTGGAAAGGTGGTCTTACAGCGTGCGCACTGCTGGTGCCCTGGCACGGAGGTGCCGCCTGCTCTGTCCGAGTCCCCGGCTATGGCTGTGGCAGCCCTGCTTCTCAGTGGAGGAGGTGGGAAGGGGGCTAGTTTGTTTGAAATCCTACCTTTCCTGGTAGGACTGGGAGTCTTCAGATGCATTTTTTACGACTCTTTCTGGCAGCCTCTGAAACATAATCATGTCTTCAACTTTTCTTCTTAAGCTGAATACTGGCAGTTCTTAGTTACATTTCACAAGCTTTGAGAATGGTATCATGCTCTCACTTAACATTCAGGCATAACATATTAGATCTTTTAAGACAGTTTCCACCCACTACTTTTTTTTTTCATATAATGAGTCATTGAGTTAATGCCATATGCCTTATCTATTTCTTTTAAGATGTCACAGATAACCAGAGTTAGAAAAATGTTTACAGCATGAGCAGAATGCACTGGAGCAATATTAAAGATAATTATGTAAAAAAAAAAAAAATCGGTAAGCTCTGTGTAAGTGGAATGAATAAAAAATGAAGTAATTATACTATAGTTTGGGTAGCAGAGTTGTCTCTGCATAATTTTATTTCTTTAATGTAATTTTATGAAAAGTTAATTTGGGGTGGGAGATTTTAATGTAATGACTTTTGGGGGCAGGCTCCATGTGTGTTTGCCAGAAACTAGCCTGAAAGGGAGAAGAAAGCACATCAATCCAGCAGCTTCAGCTTTTAAATTAATCCCTGGACTTTTTTTCCCCAGGAAGCAGCAGGATAGTTGTATTGCCCTCATTGAGTCAGTTCATATTTTTCTCTTTAAATGGTATGCATTTTATAAGTTTTAGTAGCTCATTCTCATATTATAAAGGCTATTTAATGGAAGAACCTTCCTTTGACATTTCAAGCATTTGCAATAACACAAGCAGAATTCATTAAAAATATCTGTATTTGGGTAACAGCAACAAAAAAGACAGGTTCAACCAAACAAAGGTCTTTCCAATCTTGCAGCTGGATGTCAAAGGGGCCTAATTGGAAGGGGTGTAATTTTCTTTTCTTTTTTTTTTTTTCAAACTTCCAGAGATAAAATGTGTAGAAGTGTGTTTGCTAAACAGGGGTGTCCTGCACTGTTGGTGTTTTCTGTTGTTTTGAGGCAGGTTCTTTGTTGGTACTGGTCCAGCTGCACCATTTTCATCATGAGTATCATCAGTATTAACTTTAATTCTCTTGTCCTGAAACTGTACTTTCCCTTTAGCAGACCCAGCCTTGGCAGCTTTAGTTCCTTTTCCTTTTCCGTCTGTGACCTTTTGATTTCCATTTGTGTAGGGATTCTTGTTGATCCTCATGGATTTTTTTTTCAGTGCTGCTTTTTCTACCTCTTCTGGGCTGTCCTACATCTCTTCTTTGTTCCTTAATTGTAGGTTACAGTTACTGGCTTCCTCGCCTTTCTCTATTGCTTCCCTAGCTTTTTCTTTAAATAGAATCATTCCCTCTTTTATTTTTCTGGCCAAGCCTATTTTATTCTCCCATGGTTTGAGAAAATGAAGTGTGGATCTTCTCTATAGGTCTGACCATCACCCCCAAATTTTAATAAACATCCAAGCTTTTTTCTGGAGTTTTCAGCATCTATAGTAATTCAGTTTTTCTTCTTTATTAGCTTTTAGTTTAGCTTATGCTTTGTTTTTCTTTCTTCATTCTTTTTTTAAAAAGTAATCTTCCTTGAAAAGGATTAGAAGGCATATGTGTTTATGCTTTTGGGCAGGTATGTTTTGGAAATTTTTAAAGCAAATTTAGTACTATCAGACACTGCAAACATGAGGATTTTGTACTTGACCCTTGTCTTTTCATTTTTCATTTACTTCAAGGGTTGAACCAATTGGGAATCCTTTCATATAAGTGGGTCTGTTTTTACATGATTAAAAAATATTTATTAGTCATTAGACCTTTTATATTCATGAGAGAGGTTTGCAAGGAGAGCTTCTGATGTTTAGCTTTATCTTCATTTATTTCCATGAGATTTGTCTTTGATTTTCTTAATGTTTCTATTAAAAATCTCTTAGGCAGTTTAATGTGTTGAATTTTATTATCTCCAGACATATCCAGCTGTTGTACAGTTTGATCTGTTCCTTTAAAATTTGTCTCATGGCAGATTAGTCATCAAAATAATACTTGATTTGATGGCAGATTTTGGTCCCTGAGTAGCCATTCTTTTCTCTGTCACCTTTTCATTTTAAACAAGTGAGAAAAGCTGTTGAGTTGTAGAATATCTTGCATATGGAGCCACTTAATACTGATTGATGGTATATCCCATTATTTATTATTTTAACTTTTTATTTTCCAATACTTTTTAGATCTTCCTGAAGAGTTGCAAACAAACAGAGAACTCCCATACACTCTTCACCCAGGGTGATGTTCTTTTTCTGATCCAAATTAGGATACTATCCTAATGTCCTTTAATTTGTGGCAGTTTCTCAGTCTTTTCTGATCTTGACGCTGTTGAAGAATAGTGGTTAGGTCTATTGTAGGATGTTCCTCAATTTGGATTTTTCTGATATTTTCTCATGATTGAACTGAGGCTATGGATTTTCGGGGAGAATACTACAGGGACGCCTTTCTTGTTAGATCTTATCAGTGGACACCTGATACCAACTTGACATTACTGATAATGTTAACTTTGATCACTTGGTTAAGATGGTATCTGTTAGGTTTCTTCATTGTAAAGTTACTTCTAATTATCTGTTTATCAGATGAGTGACTAATTCCTACTCCCACTCACAGGGATGGGAATTAAGCTTTAACTATTAGACAGGTATCAAGGAATGAATTTGTGGGCATATGCTAAAATAATAAGTGAATAATTACCTTAGGGGGAGTATTTTGAGGCTATGCAAATTCTCTGATTCTTCTTAAAGGATCAGGGAAACCAGTTCTCTTGGAATGTGGCAGAGAATTGCATCAGATGAAAGGTCAAATTGTGGATGGATAATGAGGAGGTGATGCATATTACAGGTATTCAATGTAATATGACTCAGGCATTTAAAAAAATGAAATTTTGTCATTAGCAACATGGGTGGACTTAGAGGGTATTATATTGAGTGAAATAAGCCAGTCAGAGAAATACAAATGTCAGATGATTTCACTTATATATGGGATCTAAAAAATAAAACAAGTGAATAAGCAGAAGAGAAACAGACTTATAGACAGAGACAGTGGACTGGTGGTTGCCAGAGGTGAGGGGGTTACAGGAATGAGTGACAAAGGTGAAGGGATTAAGACGTACAAACTGGTATAAGAATAGTCATGGGTTTGTACAGTGTAAGGAATATAGTCAATAATATTGTAATAACTGTGGTATCACATGGGTACTGAATTTATTAGGTGATCACTTCATAAGTTATATAAATGTCTATCATGGGTTGTACACCTCAAGCTAATATAATATTGTATGTCAACTGTAATTAAAAAATTATTTAAAAAGAGAAAAGTCAGATTGTGTTGACTAAATACTTGACCTTTTTCAACTTTACTGCAGAGGTGTATATGATAAATGGTGCTAAAGGTGCTGTTCTTGTGTCATTGACTCTTCTGTCAATCTTTTGAAGAGTGGAATTATTTACATTAACTGGGGTTAACGAGGAGGGTACATTTGAGAAATAAGGTAAAACATTAATAATTGATTTTAATTTCTTCCTCATTAGTCAGTTACAAAATACTTATTTTATCTCTTAACTTTTGTGGCTACCAAGTAGGAAGCGATATATACAGGGGTTGGCAAATGTAGGTTTATTGTTCACATGGAGAAATACCAACTAAATAATAATACAAATGAATAAATAATACAAGCAACTGTAAACAAATAAATAATACAAGGAACTGTAAACCTACTTTTGCCCATCCATGTACAAGTATGTATATGTGTATGTATGTGTCTGCATATACATATATGATTACATATATATGCATATTGGTACAGTTTTTGAGTTTTTTAAGCCCCCCCCCTTTAATAAAAGATTTTATTCATTATTTTCAGAGAGAAGGTCAGGGAGGGAGGAAGAAAGGGAGAGAAACATCATTGTATGGTTGCCTTTCATCTGCCTCCAGCTAAGGACTGGCTTGCAACCTGGTTTGTGCCCTGACTGGGAATGGAACCAGCGACCTTTGGGTTTGCAGGCTGGCCCTTATCCACTAAGCCACCAGCCAGGGCTTAAATGCCTTTTTAAAAATTGTTGTTCTATTCCAGTTGTCCCAGTTTTTCCTCCAATGCTCTCCCCTGCCTCACCCTCCCCATGGTACATCCCCAGTCTGTTGTCCATGTTCATGGGTCATTTATACTAGTTCCTTGGCTAGACCCTTTCCCTTCTTTCTCTCCTTCTCTGCCTCCCCGCTCCCCTCTGGTTACTGTCAGTCTGTTCCTTGTTTCCATATATACATATATTGATATTAGTAGTTCCACTACAAATGACTTGTATCATATGTCTAAAATCCATTGATCAGAAAATTTTTCATGTTGTGCTTCTTTATGCAAAAGAGAGTTATGGTGTTTTATGGAAACAGGAGGTACAATCTTCTAAAAGTTACCCCACAGCAGGTGACAGGGGAGGAGGCACATTTTAGTGAGCCAGCAGTCATCCCAGCACATACCAACTATTTGGCTGAAGTTGGGATAGTTTTCTAGTGTAGCCACTATCATCCCAGGGGTGTTGTCCAAACCGGAACTGGTCCAGAGGGAGAATGTGATTAGGGCAATTTTAATTTTTATTATTTTTATTTTATTTATTATTTTTTAAAGATTTTATTCACCATCTTTAGAGACAAGAGCAGAAAGGGAGGAAGAAAGGGAGAGAAGCATCAATGTATGGTTGCCTTTCACCTGCCTCCAGTTACGGACCTGCTGGAGACCTGGCTTGCAACCTGGTTATGTGCCCTGACTAGGGAATTGGACCAGCGACCTTTGGGTTCGCAGGCTGGCACCATTCCACTGAGCCACCAGCCAGGGCGATTAAGGTGATTTTTAGATTCCTAAGGGGGAAAATAGGGTGTTTTGATGTATTACGTAACTATTCCTTACTGCTTTTCTCAGCAGCTCCATAATCTAAATGTATTTTATTCAGGTATTTCTGTTTCGTAAGAGGAAATCTTGAGTAATAGTATTTGGTATAGTGCCAGGTATAGGCAAAGATTTCTAGCACTTAAAGAATTGTAGGGCCCTGGCTGGTGTGGCTCAGTGGATTGGTGCCATACCTCTCTCTGAAAATAATTTTGGCAATGGTGGTTTAATAGCAGTTAAATTGAATTTGACTACTGTACTGAGATTTGGCCTCTGAACCATATATTGTTGCTTTGCTTCAGAACAGACTTTTAGTAATGAGCTATTGTCAGAAAGCATTTTTAATTCTTGGGGTCATTAGAGTAGGGTTTGGAGGGATGGGGATGGGAGAGGGATCAATCTTACAGGAATTTGCAGTGGAGAAGGCAACAGTGTTGTAGTATGTATTGGAGCCAACTTCTGTAGTAGGTTGAATAGCAGTACCTACCTTAATTTGGGGTGGAGGGGGTGGTGGAGGTGCAGGCATAAATAAATGTATTAAAATAGTTCTTATTTATGAGTACCTGGTTGAGTATTTGGTACGTTATATATAGTATTTTATTTGATCAAGATAACCCTGCAAGGTCAGTATTGGACTGTTTTATAGATGAGGCAAATTAAACTCAAGGAAGTTAGGTGTCTCGCTTAATGTCAGATGACCAGTATGTGATAGAACTGTAGTATGATTTCCTATTTGTCTGACTTCAAAATCTGTATTTTAAACTGAACTGCTGTATTTTTTCAGAATGTTTACAGTTGGTTGTGCAGTGACAGGCTTTTTGTGTATATTGTACAGAAAATGAGTCATTAAATGGTTTGCAGTAGTTCTATCCCCCTGACCCCATGTAGTAGAAACAAAACAAAAACAAACATTAGTCTACTTTGAAAAAATTATCTTTGTTGGATAGTTTGGTGTCTTTTGATCTGGCCATGACAATGGGAACCTTTTTACTTGTAGTTGTTTCACTTATACTGAAAAATATGGAAAACAAAATGTGGATTTATTTCAACTCTGACTTGTATTATTATGACAGTCACTCAGGAGCTCTAATATGGAAATAAGTTTTTCTTCACTGCTGATAATTATTAACTCAAGCAAAAAGATAATTATGTGTTCAACTGTGTATGCTGTGTGTGCAAATGAAATTCATTAGCTTTTCTATATTAACTCTTAAAGAGTTAAGATTTAACTTTATCTTTAATCTTAAGATTTCTTAACTATCTTCTTTCCATGATTTTGAGAGAAAGTTAAAAAAGATTGCTGTCAGGGCTTGGAAAAAGTTGCAATTGTAATATTCATAAATATTATTACCAGTAGACTATAGAGCATTTTTGCAATTTGATTCCTATTTTAAAAAATTTTAATTCTCACATGAGGATATGTTTATTGATTTTAGAAAAAGAGGAAGAGCAAGGGGAGAGAGAGAAAGAGGAAGGGTTGGGGTGAAGAGAAAGAGAAAGAGACAGACAGACAGAAAGACATTGATGTGAGAGACATTGATTGAACCCACAACCCAGGCATGTGCCCTGACCAGGAGTTAAACCTGCAGTTTTTTGGTGTCTAGGATGATGCTTCAACCAACTGAGCCACCCTGCCAGGGTCTATAATCCTGATTTTAAAATGAGAGTGTACTTATTTGCAAAGTGTTTCTGAATCCCAGGTTTATCTTTTCTAGTGTTGATTGGAGGCTCAAGTGATATCATTTTTATTGTGGACTAGTTTTAACTATAGATAAGAACTATACTTTTTCCTTGTATTTTGAGGTCAGAATGGTATTGCAAGGTGGTAATGCTTTAATTTGCATGTGGTGTAAATGGGATTTGGGGTTTAGCTAAGGTCTACATCTATCCTGAAGCAGAAAGTAATTTGAAGGCTCTCTGCATATAACTGATAATGATAAATGGACCAAGTTTGAGGCAAGTTTTATCTATAGATCTCCATCTTTTGTCCCTCTGTGGCACCCCCTGTTCTTTCCTATTTGGGTACTTGACTGCTTATTTTTGTGCCCAGGGCTTTTATGCACTCATTTATGCTTTAATTGCTCTCAGGCTGTCTCTCCCAGGAAACCCATACATGTACATTTAATATTCATACTTTATGTTCATACTGTATATGGCCAGCAGGCCACAGCTGGAGAAGTTGGAGGGAGTGTTGCACGAGAAATAGTTTATTTGGTGTGTTCAGGACCAGGACTATTCTAGGACACCTTTACATAAGGAAAGCAACAGGTAAAGTGAAATCATTTTAGAGTAGGCTGCTTGCTGAGGTCTTGTCAAGTTAAGACATTCCCAGCTAACTGGCATTTGAGTATTTGAAAGGTGTGTTAATAACAAAGATATTATTAAATCTGATCTATGTAGGAGTGTGCATGTCTGTCAGCTGTACTGTGTAATTTCTAAATAAGAATTTGCTGCTCCTGATGTAACTAAAATAACGTGTTTTCAGCTCTACGTATTCGATTCTCTTGTACCTAATCACCATTGCCCCTGGTTGCTGTGAACCAGACTAGTTTACAATGGAATCATTTAATCAAGAAGCACTAATTCAACCAAATGCCTTAAGTCTTCTCCCTTGTTATTATTATGCATTAAAAAAATAAAAACTTAGAATCATAATTAAAAAGTGGGTTGCTTCTTGTTTTGAAACCTACACAACAGAGGATTAAGAACTATCATTGCATAATGAATTCATAGCTAGAACAAGTTAGTGTTCACCTGAATGGTTTCTTCAGATCAGTCTTCAGTCTCTTGTATGGCTCGTTATTCCAATAGCCAGCAGTTGACTTAAGAAAAGGAATACAGCTACATATAACTAACTTTTCTCTTGACCACATGAGGTTACTATTGCTTCTCTGCAAATGCCCTTTAAGATTCCCAAGAGTGCCAAACTACTCTTGGTTGACTGAAATTGGGATATTTTGAACTTTTGGTGTCTTTCTTCCTCATTCTTCAAGGAGCATCCTAGAATGTATACTCTGAAACAAAAATCCCATGTATCACTTGGTCCGTATCTTTCACTTTTCAGATGGGGTAACTGAGACTCATATGAGTTGGGGTTTAACCAAAGGCCATATAGATACTTCTGCAAGATGAATTACTCAAATAAATATCTTTTCTCTAGGCTCATACACAGTGTGGTCTCTAAATTGTGCCAGTAGACACCTCACTGAATTCCAGCTGTTACTTTGGAGAGGAATTGAGTTGGTTTATTTGGGGTAAACTATTCCTTTGGTATATTTTATATACCAAACTATCAGATTTGTATATAAAAAGGAAGTAGAGATTATTTCAGAGTAAAAAATTAGGGATATTCGTTTCTAAACAGATTTACATAGGGTGAGAAAGAAGCCTGGAGTACCATGCAAGTCGAAAGGTTCCATCTATTGTCTGTTTTTGATGGGTCTTGTTCTAATACCTGTACTCATGCCTGGCATGGACATGTATCTCTTCCTTCTGTTCATTTTTCCATGTGTGTTTTTGTTAGACTTGGGATTCAGGTTACTACTTAACTGATTTCCATGTTTGTAATTTATCTCCTTCTAATGTTCCTTGGGCATGGGAACTCTAGGAAAGGCAAAAACTGAGGCTGACTTCCATTTTTTATCAGACCCTTCAAGGAACAACTTAATTTTTATTTGGTGGTAGTTTTCCCCTATTTGTAAATCTAGCCCCCCTCCTTTTAATCCCTTGAGAGATCTCTATCCACATAGATTTACCATAGCCTAGTACCATGCTATAGTACCACAACAGGTTCAGAAGGTGCTCAGGAAACGTTAATAAGACAAGAGTACCTCTTTGTTCAGATGGCCAGTGAGCAATGGTTCTCTGTCTAGAGAGAGCCGTTCTTCTCTCATTGTCTACTCTGATCCCCACACTTTTCTGGGCCAGTTTATTTGTAGTTTTATATAGTTATTATGTAGTTTTATTCAGTGAGTTCTGAAACGGTCTTTCCATTATAAGCCTGGCTGTTTAACAGGGGGAATTAACTTACCTGAAGATCATATGTTTGGAAGATCATATTTTAGAGTATAATAGAGAAACCGTGGTGCTCTCTTTGTAGAAATAGTTTCAAGGTTCAACATTTTACAGATGTAGATACAGGGATGCAATGAAAAGGAAAATATGCATGGACCATCCTTTCCTTCCAAGTGTCCTTGAGGGCGAGAGAACACATGCATTTTGCATGGTGAAGCCCCTGGGTTGGCATACAACAGCCTGACTCTGAGTTTGCCACCCTAGCCCCCTAATGAGACAGACTGTGAATGTGTGAAATTGGAATTTATTGTGACATGCAGTGTTTTACTTGCTTGTGAATAAAGGCAAGGATAGAGTAGGAGGAGGGTTTGTTTGACTCTGTCCCATCGTCAGCATTTATTGTTGATCAGGTGATCGATCTTTCTATGGTAGCAGTAAACGAGAAAAAGTATGTTTCAAGGGGAGAGTGTTGCAGCTCACTCTCAATTATTATCCTGAAGGCTGGCTTCCCTGGCTTCACTGTGAGAAGTCCAGCCTGTGTTCATTGTTTGGTTTTTGTTTATTTTGTGTTTAAAAGGGAATGGGTGGCCCTGGCTGGTAGCACAGTGATTAAGGCACCGGCCTGCAAACCCAAAGGTCACAGGTTTGATTCCCCAGCCAGGGCACGTAACCAGGTTGCAAGCCAGGTCTCCAGTCAGGTCTGTGGCTGGAGGCAAGTGAAACACAATCATACATTGATGTCTGTCTCCCTCTCTGCCTCTCTCCCTTCCCCTCTTTCCAAAAATAATGAAATAAAATCTTAAAAAAAAAGGGAATGGGTGGATTTTTGGACTGTCATTAGAGTGAGCAATAGAATTCTCTTGATTCAACTTCTTTGGTACTGACTTGAGCCAAGAGTGCATTTAAAAACAAACAAGATATTAACCTTGACACAGCTCATTTGTGTCTTTGTGCCCACAGTTTAGTTATCTCTTTTCTACGTAAGAAATCACTGTTGAGAGTTGGTTTCCTACCCAGGGGACCCCGTAATATTGGTTATGTTCCATCTGTCCAGGATGTCATTACACCAGAGGAAGCTGACACAGGAGGGAGGATGAAAGAAACTACCCTGTGTGATACTGTTGTCTAGGATATTTATTTCAAAAGTTCAGCTGGGTATCTGAGGTAGAAAATGTACTATAAATGCTCTAAAAAAATCTTGTCTCTTGTCTTGGTATTTACATTTATTTAAAATATTTGTAATGAAGATAGTTGTATGTTAGGATTGCAAAAGGTCCTTCTCTTGATTAAGATGTATAAATTAAAACTAGCTCCTAATATGCTTATCTCAAGTATTGCCTCCTGGAGTTTTTCTTACCAGACCTATTTATGGAGAGATCATGAAAAATCTGATGCAAAAATAGCAAAAATTGGTTATTTGCTAAAGCTGGGTGGTACATATTGTACTACATGGGCATTCATCATGTTTGAAATAATAAATATTTTTAAATGAATAGAATCTTAAGAATATACTTTCAAAAGCTTTTAAAGCATTTTAGGGGTAAAAGATGTTGCTTATTTGGGAGGTTAGGTTCAAAATAGGAATCATTGAAATTTTGGAATAATAATGATGAGATTTTCTTAATACATAGGAAATAATGTTGAAGATAAATGAATGGAAGTGAATAGTTTAATTACATAATCATAATAAAACATTACACAATAAATTGTGTCATAATTGTCATTATATATACACATTTTAAAAGATTTTATTCATTATTTTCAGAGAGAAAGGTAGGGAGGGAGGAAGAAAGGGAGAGAAACATCAATGTATGGTTGCCTTTCACCTGCCTCCAGCTAAGGACCTGGCTGGAGACCTGGCTTGCAACCTGGTTATGTGCCCTGGCTGAGGAATCGAACCAGCTACCTTTGGGTTAACAGGCACCAATCCACTGAGCCACACCACCCAGGGTTTATGCCACTATATTTTAAACATATTATTTTGGAGTAGAAATGATATTTCGTCTTGAAAAACAGGGTTGCTTTTCTTCAATATATTCTGCTAGATGTAAACTTTAGTTCTATATCTTTTATAATTTAAATAACTAAGCTCTATCTCGCTCTCAAAGTGAAGTTAATTACAGAGTTCACAAACCTGAAATTAACAAAAGGCATAATGTTATAGGTGAATAAATATGAAAAGGGCAGCTTCGTGGTATTTCCAACAATTGAATTCCATTAATTTCTTATACTGAATTCTGACTCATTATGACAAATTCTTACTGTTTCATTTCCATGCCTTTTTTATTGCAAATCATTAATTTTTTTTAGCTTTTGTTAACTTTAGTTACTTCTGGGATATTCTAACGCAAATTATAGATGTTTAGTCCTTGTTTACCAACTTGTAATCTATTTGAATTCTAGGCCTTGGTTACTTGATCCTTGTGGAGACAACAGAATAATTGAGTAGTACTCTGCAGGTCTATGCCACACTGTTTTGCAACCTGTGCCCACTAGGGCCAGCAAAAGCTGTTGCTTCATGTAATTCACTCCAGGAATTTTAAGAGTATTTGGTGGTATCTGTATAGAATCAAATATGTATGTTAAGATGCAGAAGAATACCTTTGTGGGTCCTCTAGATGGCAGAACAGTTACAACAAATATACCTTAGGAGCCAGTCCAAGAAGGAAGAGCAGGGACAGCAAGGAGAGAAGGGGTGAGTAGGGGACCTTCTAGGTAGCAGGGCTCTAAGCTTTCCATTTCAGCCCAACCAGGGCAGATCTGCTTTTATAGGCTCTATATATCTCGATGTTTTATCTAAGACCCTATTTGAAAGAATGTAATACTGCTCAAAAAAAAAAAAAAAGTGATGGGATATCAAAAAACCTTGAGCTTGTGCACCAACAGTAAATTCTAGATTTCTGTGGGGACTTAATATACGCATTCATGCACATTCTCTAGAGACTGTAGTGGACTCCATCCGAGTTCACACGCTGATGAATTCTGGAGTGAATGCTGGCCTACTTGAACTCCCTTCTTTCCTTAATTTTTATCAGAGAGGATGACGTAAAGCCTGATTTTAGTCTTTGTCCTTACTTTGAAAGAGATCACCATTGTTGGCATAGGTTTAACGGATAAATCTGATACCATGGCTTTGAAACTCAAAGATTTGAGTTACATGCCTGCATAGATTCATTTCTTGAACAGAGTGGGAGAGAGCATAGAATAATTTTTAAGTCCGTCACTTCTCCATTCTCATCCTTGAGTAGGAAGTTGATTGTATTAACACTTCCAATTTCTCTTGCAAATGCTTATCAAAATTCTTCTGTAATCACTTTTTAATAGCAGGGCCAATTTAGATCCTTTTGGACTATTGATAAAGTTGTAGATCATAATGTTATGACAAATGTGATTTCCAAATGTCAAATACAGCAAATAAGGGATCAATTTACTATCTGTATTTGTATACTTGAGAATATCATATAACATATTTAACAGATTTGATATCTTTGTAGCCATTTCATGACTGCCCCAAAACAGTCCTCACATTGGAACTTTTCTGTACTTGTTCTAGTTGCTCATTACTAGTGAGTTGAAGCTGAGATTTATTTTAGCATCAATGTTCTGCTTATTGATGAGGTTGCACTTGAGAATGTCTTAAGGTGCATTTTCACATTTATATAACACATCTGTTGATGAACTAGTCCTGTGCTTACCTTGGGAATAGATAAATTGAGATGTGGTCCTCATTCTTGAGGCCCTTACCCCTGAGGATGTGGAGTTTGGTGAGCAAGATAAGTGTAAAAATAGGTTTCCAATGCAGTCTAACAAGGTGTTATAAAGGAGGTGTGATAAAGTGCCTAGGCATGAAAAACTCTTCTGTAGGTCCTCTGCAGGAATTACTGCATTCAGAAGAGTGTGTTCTTGCAATACACATGAAGGAAGATATGCAGCTGATGATGGATCGAATATTGGAGTAGGACCATGTTATGTAGTAAGCCTGTAGATTTATGCATCCCCCTCCCCAGCATAATTAGATTATTGCATCAAGAAAATGCTTTAGACAGCTGGAGATACTGGGGTAACTGAACTGGAAACCGTCCTTGACCTTTGCTACCCAAAGAGCATATTACACATTCATATAATGATAATCAGTAAACAGGAAGTCCACGTATACTGATGGCAAAGTGTGACCTCAAACTATGGGTCTATAAAAGTGGTAATGTTTTCTGATTCATCTGCATTCTTGAGTTATTTCACTGATACCTCCAATACCATGTGAAAAATGGAGTTTGGAAGTATCTTCAAACAAAGTGGCAGTATTAACCAGTACATAGGACTGGAAAAGTGCTTTAAGAATTCTCTCCGATAACATTGTTGCAAGCAAACTGTGTAACTGCAGATAACAAGGCTTCAGCTTGGCTTGTAATTATTCATGGAGTTGTTTTTTTTTTTATGCATCCTCTGTGTATACTGTGGGTCTAGGAGGCAAAAACACAAATGACTGATGTTGTGAATCCAGGCTATTGAAACTAATCAAAGGATGAACTGCACCTGTGCTCCGGGTGGAAGGTTTGGTTGTTTTGCTTTGTCCTTTGCAGCTAGAGCTGCCTAAAGATGATAAGAGAAGAGGCGGTATATGTGTGCGTATGTTTGTAAGAGGAACTTTAATTTTGTTTCCTTTGTTGAGCTCTCCCAAATTATTTCTATTATTTTTTGCAAATTTTTGTTGAAGGCTTGTGTAGAACACAGTAGTTTTGCTTATTCAAGAGGTTCCCCCCTCTTTCATGAATCTGTATTTTCTTGAAGGATGTTCACTAGCTTTTTCCCTGCCCCCATTTTATAATGCTTTTATGTGCCACATATTAATTTGGTCTATGTAATGGGATCACTTCACACACTATCTAAGGGTCTCTTTTTCATCCAAAGAGATTCTTCCCCATTTTGAGTGTGTGGATGATTTTCTCAATTTCCTGAGTAGCATCCCTGTTACTGTTTGAACCAAGGTGAGATTTTGCACCTACCTATTCCTCAGCTTTCTAGGTTTCCCTTCTGTTACTGTCTGGTTGCTTGCTGGTATTTTCCTCCCATTTTATCATCATCTGTGAATTTTATTAACATGATGTTTACTGCATCTTTTAAATTATTAATGAAGAAAACTGAAATGATACTTTTATCTTTAATAGCAGATTCTGTAGAAGTGTCAACTGCAATGAAAGCATTTTTGCTAATTGAGTGCCTGTCATGCATCTCTTTAGTATCCCTGTGATATGACTTGAAATGATAGTGCTCACAACCCTTTTGCAGCTAGTTCACACTGAAAGGGTATAATCATCTGTTTGATATCACAGTCATTTCCCCAGCTACCCATTGTGACGTCACCAACCAAAGATTATTCTCTCTCAGTGGGAAGAAGCTGGAGAAGAGATGAATCTCCACGATGAACCATCATCCTAATTCAACTCTGGTTAATTCATGAAGGAAAGTAACCATTATAAGGAACAAATATGCCGGCTGGTTGACAGATCCTGCTGAATTAAGCTTCATGAACTTTTTCATTATATTGGAATTAAAGAAAGTCTTTCAAAAATTTTAAGGAAAATTAGAAAATTATTGTAATGCAGATATCAGTAAATATTTCATTATTGAATTTAAAAGTATTATGCAGCGCCAGTGCCTTTAAATTGAATGTTAACCTGAAGAATGAATTTTAGGTATAAATCTTTTATAGATACAAAACTATGTTCAGACAAAGATAGCACATGGACGTAAAACAAGTCAACAGAGACACTAAATGGAAATATTTTTTTTGCTTTTCTTATTATTTTCTTTAAATTTTATTTTATTGTCGTTGTATTACAGCCATCCCCTTTTTGCTCCCCTCTGTCCTCTTCCCCACCTACCCATTTCCCCCACAAAGTCAATCCCACATATTGTCCATGTCCATGGTTCTTGCATACTAGGTTCTTGTCTAAACTGCTCCCCTGGAAGTATTTTGTTCTGACTTGAATACCTACTTTTATTTCCTCATGGTTTAAATAAATAGCTTTTAGATGACTTAAAATGTGCAGAATCTAAGGCTATAATAATCAATATCATTGAAAGGATAGGTAGCCAAAATATTTGCTCCATTTCTATGAAGAACCCAGTAATACACAATCCTATCACTTTTATATAATACTGTAATACCTTTATATAATGTACACATATAATACATTTTAAATTATAGAAACAATTAGGCAATCATTGAATACTTCCCAACAACATTCATGTTTTTAAAAAATTAAGTCATTAAGTCTATCAACACAAGGGAAAAACTCTCATAAATCAATCAAATCTTTAAGTACCAGCATAAAATTCCTTATTAGTTTGTACCCATGAGATGTTAAGCAGTTTCAACTTCTTAACACATCATTGATAAAGTTAGCTAATATTTTTTTCACCAAAATGAAGATTAAAATATAGATTATTCCACATAACTATAGTGTTTTTAAAGTTATTTTTAAACTTGAGTAATCATTACTCAGAATAATTATTATAGAGAAAAACCTTGATTTAGGAAAGAAAATGACTCTTTGGGATTGATGCTGACCAACATTAAAGGGAGGAGAGTCTTACTGGTTTGCCCACCCATTACTATTAGGAAATAAGTTGTAGAAACAAAGTCCCCAGAGTGGGGGGACGTGAGTTTCTGTGTACATTACAATGAATAAATTACATCCAGAACACTTCAGAAATATAATTTTATGTCCATCAGTTCTACTCATTGGAAACATTGAGCATAGTGTGATTGAACCCATATTTTTGCCAGTTAATTAAATTATTCAATTATGAATCGAAGTACTAATATTTTTCATTTACAAAGCATGTCAGTTTATGAAATACGTATCATAATGGGGAAAAGATGAAAGGATTCCTTAAGGGTTCATGTAAATCTCAACATAGGTAAAAAGCAATACTTTTAGTGAGGGCTGATGAAAATAACTATTTTGAAATTTCTTAAGTCAACATTTTTCTCCACAACAAATTGGTACATTCTGTTATCACTGCTTGTATTTAAGTTGCTGCTTTCCTTTGGTACTGGAAAGTGATGGGTGAATTTCTGTAATGAATTCAGATGCAAAAAATTTATGATATTTAAAGTTATTAATAGATTACCTTGAAAAGAGTGTTGAGACCATGTAATTTACTCTATGAAAAATTAAAAAGGAAAGAATTCCGTGAAATGGAAGGCAATAATTTCACGTGACTGTTTTTTAGATAAATACTGTTTGTTACCTCTGATAAATTATATTGTTAAATCTCTATAGTTGGGTGTGATTTGCTTTTGTTTCCCTTATCTCCTGTCTTCTAAGATAATAGAAATACATCATTTGTTGTAGGGCTTCTTTACAAAAAGATTAGGCTTTGAACTTTTCCTATTGAAGTTATATGAAAACTAATATGGTTGAATTTTGGCTACAAATCTAGGTAGGAAATTAAAGTTCTGAAAATCCCGTGTGTGTATGTGTGTGTGTGTGTGTGTGTGTGTGTGTCTAGAAGACTCTTTTAAAGGGTGATTTCTAGGGAATTTCTAAAAGGCACTGTACCCTTTAAAATTCTTTGATGGCTTCAGTAGTTCTTTGCATTTTACAGTTTGGGCCATTAACCTGAGTTAAAGCTGTTAAAATATCAGGCATCTTTTTGCTCTATTGTTAAATCAGGAAAATGTCCAATTTAGTTTCTTATAAAAGTATGCCCAGTACTTTCAGGGCAAATTAACCCCGTTTTACTTAAGGGTTATACCTAGTTTACTAGAGATTGTTTTTCTTTAGTGTGAATGAGAATGACATCAGAGCCTGCTTTTTTTTTTTTTTTTTTTTTTTGTCATGCTAAAAATCAGTCATTGAGCTTTGCTCTTTTCCATTAATAGAAGTCATATAAAAATGCATTTATTTTTTCTTGTTTTACTAAGTGCCCAGGGAAACAAATTTCATTTGAGTATCTTCTGTTAATAGCATCTGTGAATGGCTCTCGTGCCCCATTCGGGGCTCTCCCCATGCATTTTTTTTCAAGCTATTCAGTGCCGCAGAATTAGGGTTTTAAAAATGAAGACAAAGATGAGACAGACCCAGTGAAAATGGAATGGGGTTATTTCAGTGTTTTATTATCTAGTTATGTAGCATAAGTGAAAAACAAGACTCGACCTCGGAAGCCTTATTTAAGTCTGCACAAAGCTTAAGGGAGGACTGCATGAAATTGAAATCTGACTCGTTCACAGCATCAGCAGGGTTAGTTTCCTAGTCAAGATAGAAGTTAATGTTATAAAATGAAATCTTACCTGGTAGCAGTGGTTCCTTTGAAGCTGAGTAATTTGAACTCTGGCTGGAAATAGTAAGCTTCGATATCTGAAATGCCTTCTGTACTTCCCTTTTGTGTTTTCTTTGCCACTGTGTTTGATTTCTTCCAACGTCTCTATATCTGTATTCCTGGTAATCCTGTAGCCTTAGTTAGGACAGCAGCAGCAGATGAAGATTCCATTTGGATAGGATTATAGGATGGAAGGTGAGTTTTGCTTTTATCTGATAACAGCAGTTGATCTGACCACAGATAACTTGAGTGTTCAGAACTTACTAAAAATTCATTGAGTGTTTCAGCAATGAGAAATCCTGGTTCTTTCTATAGATGTTTTGCCTTCTGGAAAAGTTCTGTTCGTATTTCAGAATTACACACACTTTCAAATCAGGTTGCTTCAGGACTTGGCTGGAAGCATGAGTGTTCTCTCTCATGGTTCTTGTTTTTTTTTTTTTTTTTTTTTCCCTTTACCAACTTTTCAATCCATTAGCTTTCTTCCTGTAGAGGATGGAGGGATTTCTTTTCTTCTTCGGTCCTCATGCTTCTGTAACCCCGTTTTTGAATAGAGAGGGAAAAATCCAAAAGGAAGTATAGCCTTATATCTCCGGACAGGAGTGTACTTGGCATGAATGAAGAGCTGACATGAGCTATTCAAACCAGACAGCACACTGATGGGATGACGCTTTCATCCATAATAAGCCCATTAATTACTTCTCCTGATGGACACAGCAGTATGCCCTGAAAGGAGAGAAGGAAGGACCGGATGATCACATTTGGTTTGATAGGTGCTGTCTGAATAGCTTGTCATTGAGAAGTGAATCCTGGAAAAGCTGCAGCTTTGGAACGTGATCAGGTGGAATGGGCTAGAGTTGTTTTGGCAGACAGCTAAGTGCTGTGTCTTGGGAGGAAAAGGAGAGCTGAGCGCAGAAATAGCTGGAATAAGGTTCCAAAATGCTCTTGAACATGTTCATTTTTCCTGTTAGTCCTTTTTGCTGGAAGAAAGGAGTCTGCATTTAACTAATGCATTATTTGCAGAAATTTTGCTGAGCTCTTTCCTCATGGTACAGTTTTCCCTAAAGAAGGAAAATATTTTTTAAGGTCTTTGAGATAGAAAAGCAGATTGTGAGTTTTAAAGATTCTATAGCAGGGAAAAGGCTGCTTTTTTTGTGAAGGACACACCTGTTTTTACATCCTTTGTACACATGCACTTTGCTGCTTTGTAATAAAGCATTATGAGTCACCACTTGGTATAAAATTTTAGTAGGATCGTCATTTAAAAAATTTTCTTAAATTAGATGGGATTTTGAGTAACTATGAAAAGACTAGATCTAAAAATGTCAACTTCATAATTTCTGTACTTCACTTTTTAAATATCAAAAGATGTGTTTATTCTAGTTGTCTGTAGAAACCTTTTAGGAGTCTTTCTGGACAGTAGAATGCTTATAAATGTTAAAATTATGGAAAATATCAAACATATACAAAACTATGGAAATAAAATATATGAACTTCTATAAACCTAAACCTATTACCAGATCCTGAAACTGTCAAGATTTTGCCACATTTAGCTTCATTTATTCTTTTTTTTTCTTACCTGAAATATTTTAAAGCAAATCTCATTTCACTTTTGCATACTTTGGTATGTATATTTTTAAAGTATGGACCCTTTCCCACATAGCCATTGTACCAATATTACACCTAATAATAACAATGATTAAAATGAACAATAATTAGCAATGGGTGAATTGTTAATAATTCTTTGACTCAGAACCTCTCTTAACATAGGTTTAAAAAACAATTATAATCCAGACACAGTCTACACTTCATAGTTATTAGGCCTTAGAATTTTAAACATTGACTTAGATGATCACATATGAGAGAGAATAAAGTTAAGTTTATAGTGATCTTCTTACATACACTTATAATACGAATATCTATAGGATAGAACATATCTCTAGAATATTTTCCTGAACTTTTTTCCACTTAACATTATTGATGATACTGAAAAGGAATGTCACTTTTATATGGTAATGATTGGCCATCGGTTAGGTTCACTGCTTTCTATAACTGTTTCCTGACTTGTTCTGGGGTACATGGGTCACAACTCTGCCCCAAGCTGTTGAGGCTCCCCTTTGTGCTGGGCAGATGCAATCCTGCTTTATTGCTTGAGAAAACCATTTGCTTGTTTACCTCATTGATAACAATAGAATATTGCTGTAATAAATGCCCCCAAGTTTTAAGCCAATGATTATGAAGCCATTTCCAACAGTTGAATGTGACTTAAAGTTCTGTGAAGATCCAAAAAGAGAAGTGAAAAATCAAATGGGGCCGTTGTGTTCATGAGGACAAGTGACTGTAATGTTATATAGTTACACACGATTATATAATACCTATATAATATAAATTATTATATATATTTTCTAGTAATCTCAGGGCTTTTTTTTTTTTTCCTATGAATTTTTACATTCCTCTAAGATTTTGAACTCCCAGTTTTTTTCTGAAAACAGCAACGCATTTGACCGGCTAGGTAACTTTCCCAGGAAATAATTTGTGTGCTGCTCCCTCTGTTGAAATTCATTCTCGGGCACATTCCCTCTGTTTATTTCCCCAACACCCACCATCTTCCAGCTTGGCTAGATGACTGAGAATGCAAAGGTGAAATATAGGCAGCCATTAAGGGACACCAGTGGAAATTATTACCTCGGCTCAAAGCCACCATTTAGGACCATGCTCCCATTTCTTTGGGGGGTATAGAATACTGTTCTCGGAAGGTATTCACGTTGTGTTTCCTGTCCATGTCATGTTATTGCATGATTTTTTGGTAGCTTTGTTCTCACATTATGCCCTGTCCCTTAAATTTTGTTGAACAAAGAGTATAGTTATTTTGTTTATCACCTACATATGTACTTTATTACAAGCCCAGTAAATAGTTGCTATGACTATTATATACAGATAAGCTGGATTTAAAAAGGTGAGCTAAAATGCTTTTTCCCCCAAAGTTTTCTTTGTAATTTTTTCCCTCAATGTGAGGTAGGTACTTTGCAATGTACAGATTCTATTAGAGACCATTGTGTGGTTATATAGGGAACTAGAATAATAGTTTGTTAATGTATTTTCGGTGCCAGTCCCTACTGAATGTCAAATGATCTCTCAGTGCACTTGCTATAAACTGAATTAATTGGCGAACAATGACTGAAGCAGTAATCTGTAGAGTTACAAACTAAACCTAGCCGACCTCTGCCATTGTGAGAATCACTTTTTTCCCCAGGACTTTGTTCTTGTAGCTTTCTAAAAACAAGGTCAAATTCAGAAATATGATTTACTGTATTTTTATTTTCTATAAGATGGGCTTTATGCTTTGAAGGAAGGAATTCTCTCTGAGAATAATATTGTTGAGCAATCTAAAAGATCTAGTAGCTAGTAGGGTGGCTGGCTTATTCTCCCCACCCCAAACCTCATATGAGGAGTAGGGCAAGTCTCAGGGAAATGGATTTTATGTTCCCGTGGTGCATGTAGCAAAGCACAGTTGTCTTTTGTTCAGAAGCTTCAACTACCATTATTCTCATGTTTAAACTCTCCCATTTCTACTGTAAAATTGATCAAACAACTTCAGAAGTTTCATAGGTCTCATAGATTTTTAAAGAGCTTTATATATGATTTATATATGATTTATATATGATTTTCCCCTACAGAATTCTTTTTCACAAGAATATTTGATCCTACCTAGAAATATGTTCATAACTGTTTTTTGAGACTTTGCAAAACAATTGCTTTTATAAAGAAAAAGCCTATCTCCTCTTTATGTTTTTCAGTTCTTAAATGAATAGGATATGTAGTTAAAGATTTCTTCTGTGGCCACTACTTTTTTAGAGCATTTCAAATATTCATAAGCTCAATTCAGTATGATTATTTCTCAGTTAATATAGCAGAAAAATGTTGCATTTTAAGTGACTATTGTGGAATCATGAAAGCTCTTTCTAAAATAAATATACTTCATGGGCGAGAACATGTGATGTCTTGATTTGAACTAATAAAGCTATTATACTAACAAGTGAAGCCTTTGGAATTAAGTTGTAAAAATAAATTGCTGGGAGAAAAGCTTGTTTGTTGCTTTGTTAAAGATATCAAATCTTTGTTGGCTTACTTGGGTGTTAAAGATATCAAAGCTTTGTTGGCTGAGCTCTAGCTGGTGGCACAATGGATAAGGCGCCAGCCTGTGGACCCAAAGGTCCCTGGTTCCATTCCCAACCAGGGCACATAACCAGGTTGCAAGCCAGGTCTCCAGTCAGCTCTGTAGCTGGAGGCAGGTGATAGGCAATCGTATATTGATGTCTGTCTGTCTGTCTGTCTCTCTCTCTGCCTCTCTCCCTACCCCTCTCTCTAAAAAAATAATCTTAAAAAAAATCTTTGCTGGCTTACTTGGGTTATTCTAGATCATTTGAGCTCATTAATTGTAATAATTGACAAATATTTGATTCTTTACTAGGTATATGACAGTAGTCTAGGTTCTTTGGATGCATCTACTTTTCATAGCTTTGAGACAGATACTGTTATCATTTCTATTTTAGTTTTCAATTACAGTTTATATTCACTATTTTGTAGAGTTTCAGGTATACAGCATGGTAGTTAGACAACCATATACTTTACCAAGTGTTCGCCATTCCCATTACCCACCTGGCACCATTTACAGTTACTTTTATTGGGTTGGCCAAAAAATTTGGATTTTCCACCCCCATAAAATAAAAGACACAGTTTTCATTTTCACCAATAGTTTTATTGATTTGCGTAGTTTGAGTGTGTTGGCTCTCTCCTGCGTGGTAGAACATTGATTGTTCTCAGTTTAACACTATCAACTTCAGCTGGTCTACCTGACTGTGGAGCATCTTCCAGCAAGAAATCTCCAGCAGGAAACTTGGTGAACCACTTTTGACATGTTCAATCAGTCACAGCACCTTCTCTATATATTGCACAAATCATTTTTTTGCATTTCAGTTACATTTTTACCTTTCTTGAAATAATAAAGCACAATATGCCAAAAATGTGTTTCCAGTATTAAAATGGCTGCACAAAAATTCACCAATTTTTATTTTTACTTTTTTGGCTTTAGTCCTTTATTTTTATTATATTTTTATTTTTTAAAAAGTTTTTATTTATTATTTTTAGAGAGAGGGGAAGGGAGAGAGGCAGAAAGGGACAGAAACATTACTGTATCATTGGTTGATTTTTACCTCCTTTAGCTATGGACCTGGTTGGAGACCTGGCTTGCAACCTGGTTATGTGCCCTGTCTGGTAATCTAACCAGCAACCTTTGGGTTCACAGACCAGCACCTATCCACTGAGCCACCAGTCAGGGAAATTTTGATATTTAAAAAAATGCACACTGAAGCCCTGGCTGGTGGCACAGTGGATAAGGTGCCGGCCTGTGAACCCATAGGTCGCTGGTTTTATTCCAAGCCAGGTCTCCAGCCAGATCCATAGCTGGAGGCAGGTGAAAGGCAACCATGCATTGATGTCGCTCTGCCTCTCTGCCTCTCTCCTTTCTCTCTCTCTAAAAATAATTTTAAAAATCTAAAAAATAATAAACAATAAAATGTACACTGATATGGCAGCTGTTACAATATAGTCTAACAAAATTATTTTCAATGAAGTTAAAGACAACTAAGCATTACTAGAACCATCATTTGGAAAAAACTGAAACTTTTTGGCCAACTCCTATTTTATAAAGAAGGAAACTGAGATACAGAGAGGTGGAGCAACTTGCTCAAGTTGACTCAGCTAGTAGTTAGACCTTGAGTTGTGGTATATGAATCGAGTAAGACTCCCTATTGAGAAAAAGATCAGGCAGACATTCCCTTTACATGTGAGACTCAGAAGCAGTTTTGAGAGTGATGCCTGTCCAGAGTCACCAGTGCTCTACTGAAATGAGAGGTGCAGTGTCTCTGAGATCATAGATGGCTGACTGGCAGATGACCTTAATGTTTGACTATCTTTGAGAAAAAGACAGTGAATTCTATGTAAAAGGACTATTTCCTTTCTAGTTTCTGTGCTTAGAATTTATAAAGGGGTGATTTTCTTTTTTCCCCCAAAATTGTTGACTTTATCCTTTTATAGTCTAATAGTGCCTTGTTTACCTATGCTGCCATCTTGACTGGAAGTCTACTCAATATATTGTAGAATACTAGTTATTTATGTTTAAGAACAGTTAAACTAAGCGTAGTGCTATGAGGGGATTATGAACTAGATTTGTTGTACTTTTTAAATAAAACTAATTATTAAGAAACAATTGCTTTCTTTCTACGTATCACATTCAGGTAAACCAATTGTGTTTTTATCTTCTTACTTGGGCTTGTTTTATATTTTATTTTTAAACTGCCTTAGTTCATCATTACTCTAGCACACCCCTCACTTGTTTCACTTAACTCAGGCCTTCAACTGTGTCCTGGCGTTGGACCCTTTCCAATCGGCCCTCCTCCAGAGTTGCCTTCTCAGTGAGGTGCTGTAGACAGACACCACTAGGTGTCTCCAGCCCACATGTTAGAAAGCTCTCATTTTACAAGCACACCCTACTGAGTGGAATAGATATGTTCCCTGTGAGACTGGTGACTAATATTTCTCATTGAATATTTATTAAGTGCTTCTTATGTTCCACATCCTAAACTATGCTATGCCCTGGGGGTAACTTAAAAAAAAAAAAGGTAAGGTCTTTGCTTCTAAGAACCCTACCGTCTAGTGAGGACACTCAAATGTGAGTACCTGGTTGCAGTGCCGCTTGTTGGGCAGGGCCACCTCACACATGTTTAGGTCCCAATTAGCTGGACCCTTGAGGCTTCCAGGTTTATCAGAGCTTTACTCACACCCTGGAACTTTTCTGTAGCTCACTGATAGTGAGGGCACTTGGGCTTTCTTGGTGAGCCTGATGTTCCATTTACATCGTCTGGCAAGGAGCCATTCTTGGGGGCTGAGCTCTGGTTTGTGCTCTCAGATGCCCTTCTCAGGTGCTCCAGGCATCAGACCTTTAGGGAAGTGGCTCATACAGGCATCAGCCTCCCCCATCCCTTGGAACAAGGCAAGCCCCACAATTTGGGACCTTTCGTTTCCATTTTGCTTTGCATTAGAGATTTCTTTTTTAGAAAGGGTCTGCATCCCATTTTAATTTCTTGTGTGTTTTTAGGGTGTTTAAATGGGGAAGCGTCTCATAGTAACATGCTTTTGGACTTATTCTGAGTGATTTATGAGAAGCACCTATGTACAGTGCCTGGTACATAGAAGGCAACTCAATATCAGCAGTTGTCATCATTATTATGGAACTTAATTTAACTTTAGTGTTGGAAGGGACTTTAGAGGTAAATGAGTCCATTGTACACAATAGGTTTTAGTGTTCTTTTCTTTTTTCATGTGGGCCATATAACTGTAATTGTTATCTCTATAATGCTATCTATTCCATATTAGGAAGGCCAAAATTTTGACTCAGTCATTATCAGCTTAATGATTACATGATTTCATAAGAATTTTTATGTGGATCAATGTTTTGAACTAAATTGCAATTTTGAATTTTAAAAGAAGTTAAGAGGGCACCGTTGTTGGAATGTTGTTCCCATGCACCAAAGGGTTGCTGATTTGATTTCTGGTTAGGGCACATGCCTGGATTGTGGGTTTGATCCCCAGTTGGGGTGCATGTGAGAAGACACCCTAGTTGATGTTTCTTACATTGATGTTTCTCTGTCTCTCTCTCTCCCTTCCTTTCTTTAAAAGCAATGAAGAAAAACAAAAGTCTTCTGGTGAAGATAAAAAGAAAAAAAAGTTAAGGGTGAAATTGGGGAAGCATTAAACAAAATACTTTCGCATGTAACAGTGATGATGTAGACAGCCAGGCAGTTTGTTAGTCTTTTATCTGTAGTAAAACTTCCAGGGGGAATTCTGAAAATAACAGTTTAGTGACCTTCTGGATATTATATCTTCTTCAATGCTTAGGTAAAACAATTGTTGAAGAAAAGGTAGTTTGGTTTCAGAAATAAACAACTGCATGGATGAATAGAAACTATTGAGTTATATTTTAGATTTTGAAAAATTTGTACAAAGATTATACCTTTAAGTTGTCAAAAAGTAATTAACAGAACCACTTAAAAAATGGAACTTTAAAATTGCACATCTTATGCCTCAGATGTTTGGAATGTTAAAACAGGGCAAAATTATTTTTGGATTGGGAGTAAAGCAACATTGTGCCCCAAAGAACTATTTGCAAAGATAACAAGAAAGCAGATATTATGGATTGGACTGGATGGATGACTACTAGACTGAAAATTAAGAACACTATTTAGAATTAACATCACTATCTTATGTATCTGCACCAATAGAAATGCCTTCCTTCTACTGATGTAATTTGTCCCCTTCCCTTTCTCATAAATACCATTGCCTTTGTCTCGTAATCTGAACACTGTTTGGACTTTTGCCTCAATCAGTACATCCAGAATAGCTGTCTTTATTGATCTCAGGGAAACAATCGTTGCCTCATACTTTGAAAGACCTTTTAATATTTAGGTAAGCAAAGTCTATTTAAAAAAACCTTAACAGCCCTGGCTGATATTGCTCAATGGATTTAGCAGCAGCCTGCGAACCAAGGGGTCACCAGTTTGATTCCTAGTCAGGGCACATGCCTGGGTTGCGGGCCAGGTCCTCAGTTGTGGACGTGTGAAAGGCAACCACACAGGGATGTTTCTCTCCCTCTCTTTCCCCAGCCTTCCCCTCTCTCTAAAAATGAAGAAATAAAATATTAAAATAAACACAGTACCCTTTGCTCTCTTTAAAACAAAATCTTAACAAATAGATAAATATATAAATAATCTTGGGGAATAGGCAGGTATCTGAGACAGTAAGAGAACTATAGGAATAGACATCAGCTCTTGGAATTGGAGTTTTGGGGATCCTCTAGTAAGGCATTTTTCGTTTAACATGTTTATAAATTGTTTGAAAGGGAGAGGTAAGAAGAAAGCCCTAAGTAAGATTAGGAGATAATATATAAAGCCATTAGAGATGGATCCTAGGGTAGAGCTTTGCAAGTGAGAAATGGTAAATGCTTTTAGTGTGGGCATGAATAAGTAAAAGTAATCTTGAAAATAACTATGTGATGACATGCAGTAAAACTGGAGGGAAGTTATAGGAAGGTTTTAAGCAGGGGCATGCCTTAAACATTCTCTATTTTTTTATTTTTTATTTTTAGAGAGAGGTGTAGGGAGAGAGGGAGAGAGACAGCAATGTATGGTTAGCTTTCACCTGCCTCCAGCTATGGATCTGGCTGGAGACCTGGCTTGCAACCTGGTTATGTGCCCTGGCTGGGTAATCGAACCAGCAACCTATGGGTTCTCAGGCTGGTGCCTTATCCACTGTGCCACCAGCCAGGGCCTGATTCTCTATTTTTAAAAGACCTCTGACCTATGTGGCATGGTAAGAAATTAAGAAATTGATTGACCCGCAAGATTATTGTGATCAAGCAAAATATGATGGTTCCTATATTAGTCCACAGCCTGGGGTACTTGATCAGCAGGCATTTGTTTCTCACAGTCCTGGAACCTGGGAAGTCTGAGTTCAGGGTGCCTGCATGGTGGGGTCCTGGTGAGGGCCCTGTCCTGCCTTACAGATGACTCCTTGCAGTATCCTCATGTAGCAGAGGGAGGGAGCTCTCCTGTCTCTTCCTCTTCTTAAAAGAGCACTAATTAATCCTGTCTTGGAGGCTCCACTCTCTGTACCTCATCTGAATGTAATTACCTCCCACAGGCCCCACCTCCTAATGCCACCCCACTGGGATTCAACATATGAGGGAGCACCAAAAATAAACAAACAAACAAAACACTGTAATTATCTTCTAGAGGGCAGGTCTCTTGTAGTACAGGCTTCCCCTGCTAATGAGTGTTCTAGGAACCCATCTGCACCAGTGCACCAGCTGGTGGCGGTGTTGTGAGAGGCTGCATTCGGCTTCAGTGAATATTTTTTTCAGACCCTTTCAAAGCATTTGCCCATTTCATGATGGTGACTTATGAGCGCACCTGCCTGCACTATGCTGAGTGTTGAGGAGTTTTTTGACCACAAATGGCATGACTTCCATACTCCATTCTCTCTGTTCACCTGATCTCATCTTGAGTGAGTTTTTTTGTTTCCCTGGATGAAAAATGTCTTGCCCATGTGGAAGAGGTGAAACAAACTAACAAAAAAATGGCAGAAGCACCAAAAGTCATCAAAATAGAGGAGTTTAAAAATTGTTTTAAGCAGTGGAAAAAAACATCTCGAGAGGTGTATTGCATCACATGGAGAATACTTTGAAGATGACTGAAGTTTAAACATGTAGGAATAAGTATACATTTTAAAAATAAATAGTGTTTTTGGTCCTCATGTATGAATTTTAGGGGGCACACATTTAGTCCATAGTAGTTCCTTAGACTAAGATAGTTACAGCGAAGGAAAGAAAAAGACTTATTAAAGGAATATTTTGGAGGTGCAGAAGACAGAACTTGCTGATGAATTGGGTGTCTTGGGTATGATGGAGAGTCAAGGGTTAGAGTGACTTAAAAGTGTTGGAGATACTGCGGACAGGATGACATTTGCTGGTATTGGAGAAGTGGGCGAGAAGCAGTGTTGAGAGGGGGAAGGTCAAGAGAGAGAATCTGGCAATTCTTATCTTCTCAAATACTTGAGGCATGTGCAAGAATACCATACAATCATTATAGTGAGAATCAATTTTCTCCTGTATGTTACTCTTGAAAGTAGGTCTTTTCTGTGTTTTAAATGATGGTTTTAAAATTCACTTTTTTTTCCTGTCTCTATTACTTAATGCAACACGTACTCATCATAACTTTTCTCCTTGCAGGTATTCCAGGGAGGTAGGAAAGTAATTGATAAAGCAATCTATGGGGTGTGGCTTGAAAAAAATACTATAGGAAAAAAATAAGGTGTCCTACTCCATGCTCTCTGCTCCCCAATCAGATTGAGGACATTTCTTAAAAATCTTCTATGAATGCTTTTTGACATGTCCAAATCCTTTAATGTTTTTAAAATTTCTTAGCTTATAGGCAGGAAGGTATTTTCCATCTCCAATGGTTCAGATACCTTGTTTTCCTATACGAGAGTGCTGAGCATCTGCCAGGTTTGCATTCATCCAGGGATGCAGATCTTGCAAAGAGTTAGCAAGTTAATATGAAAGAACAGTAGAACCCCAAGGACTAGAATCCTGGCTTATATTTATTTACAGGAGAGATGTATTATTTACTTCTTAATTTTTCTCAGAAGATAAATTCTTATGAATGAAAAAATAAGTGCTTTACAAGAAATTTGATATGTTAAAAATTGTAATATTCTGTAGAGAGTTCATATTTGTAAGTTGCTAGGGTTGTTAGACCTCAGTTGAACAGCTTAGCACCTAAAATATCTGCATTGTTCTGGGCACTGGATGCATAAGGGTGACTAATGAGAAATTCTGTTCCCAAGCAGCTGGCAGAGAGATAGAGATGGGCATATGAATGAATAGTGTTGTCCTCAATGTGAAAGTTACTAGGGTAGCTATGTAGCAGATAGAATGAGGTTGTGAGCAGGGGGAAATGGATTGTTTTGCCTGGGTAGATGAGGGAGGCTTCCTAGAAGATGTATGTTAAACTGAGTTGGCTAGATGCTTTTTGAATCCCTTCAGTAAAGTTAATTTTAAGAAGCCCATTTTTATTTTCCTTGTTTATCTCAAAACACTAGTAAGAGGCTTGTTGTCTGCTAAGTGAAGAAAGTAGTTTCAGATTGCATAGATAACATATTAAATATTCCTAATGGGAGTGGCAACCCAGCCTGCTAAGCACCCACAGACTCTCTTCCTCTTTTTAACCATGTGCTCTAGTTGCCATAACAACCTGATCATGGTAGTGCATTTGCAACTATGGCTGAGGTTGTGTCAGCTGTTCTATTATGAGCTGCAATTTTCGGGATTTTAAATTCAGTGTCACATTCACTGATGTGACATATAAAAACTCCATCCATCTATTGATTTCATTTTCCAGTATACTTGAAAACCCAAAAAGTCATTCTCTTTTCCCTCTTGTTGAAAAGTCCATATATTCAGTGTCCAGAATTTTGTTTCTGTTTGTAAATATTTTATTGCTGGTAGAAACCTCCGTATTTGACCAAATTCTCTTCTGTTAGGGTGGCCAGTGATGCGGGCTGTGAAAGAATTCACAAAGAGAAGAAAATGCAGAGAGCCAAGTTTTATTTTTACTTTCCCAAGAGAGCAAAAGGGTTAGGTGTGGAGAAGTGCACTGGTCCTGAGGAACAGGGACTGTGAATTTTTATTGGACCAAAAAGGAGGAGGTGGTTATAGCCGGATAGTCATGGCAATTAGTTGTAAATCAGGTTTCAGGTGGATTGTGCAGGCTTCAGTTTGTTTCACTGTCATCTTTGGGTTCAGGAGCCAGGTGCTGCAGTCTGGTATGTCCTGTTTATATGTTTCAAAACATCTGCTTGGAGGATGCTTTTATCCAGTCCTGAGAATAGTGGCTCAGAGAAACAACAGTTCATTACATCTGGCAAACTTAAGGAAAAAGAGAGCTAGCACTGGTAAAGAGGGCCTAAAAGGGAATTTTTTCCTCCTTTCCTCCTTCCTTCCTTCCTTCCTCCCTCCCTCCCTCCCTCCCTCCCTCCCTTCCTTCCTCCCTTCCTTCCTTCCTCCCTCCCTCCCTCCTTCCCTCCTTCCTTTTTTCCTTCCTTCCTTTATTTTTCTTTCTTTCCTTCCTACCTTTCTCTCTCTCTCTCTCTCTCTCTCTCTCTCTCTCTCTCTCTCTCTCTCAATTATTTTTAGAGAGAGGGGAGGCAGGGAGAAAGGGAGGGAGATGTATGATAGATGAATGCCTCTAGCACATGCCCTAACTAGAGACTGAACCCACAATCTAGGCATATGCCCAGACCCAGAGTTGAACCTGTGACTTTTTGCCTTGCAGGATGATGCCCAACCAACGGAGCCACATTGGTTAGGGCAAGTTCCCTTCTTTTATAATAAGAAAATTGAGGCACTGAAGGGTTAAATGACTTGCCTGAGGGCAAATAATTCAAAGGAATTTAGTAGTTAATATACTACCAACTGGTGGTGTTCATCATCTTGTACATAACGAGCCCTTTGACTTTTGATTAAATCTCACAATGACATGTCTTTATGTGTCTTTGTATACTTGATGTGCTCTTTCTTATCTAATAGCATTCTTTTGTCACACACAGTTCAAATTGTGGAAATTTGTTTCTGTCCAATCTACATGAAATTGAGCTTTTCAAAGTCAGAGACCACCCTTTACCCATTTCTCCAGCATTTGTAGGGAAGAACAGCTCAGCCTTTTTTCTCCCTGCTGTGATTCCACTTTGCCTGGCTCTGATCTTCTTACTTGCCTATTTCTATTGAGTTGGCCAAAAAGTTTATTTTTTCTGTAAGATGGCTGTAGTAGAATTTATTTTTTATTTTTTTGTGGCGTTTTTTATTATTTATTTATTTATTTATTTTTAAAAATTTTATTGTTGTTGTACTACATCCATCCCCTTTTTGCTCCCCTCTGTCCCCCTCCCCACCCACCCATTCCCCCCAAAGTCAATCCCACCTGTTGTCCATGTCCATGATTCCTTTGTACTAGGTTCTTGTCTAAGCTGCTCCCCTTTCTTGCCTCTGCCTCCCCCCTCCCCCCAACCCCTTTCCACCTGACCACTGAAGGCCTATTCCTTGTATTCATATACTTGGTTCTGTTTTGCTTGTTGTTAGTTTGCTCATTACTGTCCCGTAATGGGTGAGATCATATGATAATTTGTCCTTCACTGACTGGCTTATTTCACTAAGCATAATACTCTCCAGTTCCATCCATGTTGTTGCAAAGGGTACAAGTTCCTTCTTTCTGTCTGCTATATAGAATTCCATTGTGTAAATGTACCAAAGTGTTTTGATCCAATCATCCATTGATGGGCACTTAGGCTCTTTCCAGCACTTGGCTATTGTAAATAGTGCTGCTATGAACATAGGTGTTCATAGGTTCTTATGAATTGGTGTTTTAGGGTTCTTTGGGTATAGTCCAAGTAGTGGAATTGCTGGATCAAAAGGCAGTTCCACTTTTAGAGAATTTAGTTATTTTTAACTTCATTGAAAAAAAGTTTGTTAGGTTGTACTGTGACAGCTGTCATATCAGTGTGCATTAAAAAATTAAAACATCAAAACTGGTGAATATTTGTGTAGCCATTCTAATATTGAAGATAGAAGAAAATACTCAACATTTTTGGCATATTATGCTTTATTATTTCAAGAAAGGTAAAAACATAACTGAAATGTAAAAAAGATTTGTGCTGTGACCAATCAAATGGATCAAAAGTGGTTTATAAAGTTTTGTGCTGGAGTTTTCTTGCTGGATGGTGCTCCAGGGTCAGGTAGACCAATTGAAGTAGATAGAAATCAAATCGAGCCATTAATTGAGAATAATCAACATTCTATCATGCAAGAGATAGCTGACATACTCAAAATATCCAAGTCAGTAAAGTTATTGATGAAAATGAAAAATGTATCTTTTTATCTTACAGAAATAAACCACATGGACTTATTGGCCAACCTAATAATTGTAATGACCTGTGACTGGTTTGTTGGTAGTTGGCCTTTTACAGGAGGGGAGGAGATGGGGAAAGGGGAGGTAAGCAGGAAGGGGAGGGTGTTCTAGGCTGAGGGAGAAACACATGGAGAAATCTGGGACCTTGAGGGCTTGGTGCTTTGAGGGCCGGAGCTTGGTCTAATGTACGGAGAGTGGTGAGACTCAGGTCAGAGATATTAAAGGGCCTGAAGGTAGGCTCTACTGAAGATAGACTCTGCTAGACTTCCTGATAAGGAATTTGAACTTTAGTAGGTAATAGGGACCAATTGAAAGCTCATAAGTAGGGAAGTGAAGGAGATTTCCTAAGATTACTAGAATTAAAGACTGAAATATGCATAGAAAAGCGAGGCATAAGTAGATTGACATTCTCTGAAGTAAGAGAAATGTAAACACAGAAAGAGCAATTAGTGCTGGCTAGAGTAGGAGGATGGAGAACTTTTACAAAAGAGGTGATGTTTCAGCTGGATTTTAATGGGTAGCTCGGGCTACACTAAGCAGGAAAGTGGGAGAGATGGCATTTGAGAGATGAGAAGCAGCTTGAACAAAGGATTGAAGGCAAGAACATGCTTGGCCCACCAGGAAAAATCTTGACTGCACTGGTGTTGGTGCCCTGTAAGGTCTGAGGGACCAATGGTGTATCATGCTAAAGGATTTTGGTGTCTCACCAAGGAGACTTTGTGCCCTCGATAGATGGGAGTCATGGTCTTTAAAAAGCAGGATGATATGGAACTGACAGAGAAATAGCTCTGGGAATTTAGAGACTGCATTAGACAAGGAGAGAGGTAGAGGCATGTTGTTCTACTAGACCAGGTCAAAAGTGAAGGTGTCTCTTGAAATAGGGGGCTGGGATTAGAAGGATGAAAAATGGAGGGTAAGAACTGAAGAGCAGCGACATTTCAGAGGTAAATTTACCAGATGTAACTGACTACAGAGAGCAAAGGAGGGGAAGGATTGGAAGATGGCATTTTTTCATTCAAGCTTCTAGGTGGGTTATTTAACTATTTATCAAGGTGAGGAAAACAAGAGGAGATAGATTTGGGTTAAAGATAATATTTAAGAACTATATACCAATTTAAAAAATTCAAGTATAATTTTATAAAATGCTCAGATCTTAAGCAAACATTTTGATGAGCTCTGCCAATTGTATACACCCGTTTAATCATCTCTAAAACAAGATGTATTATAGAATGGGGTCTTCAACCTTTAACACTGAAGAGATACCTGGATACACAGGTTTCTGCACCCACCCTTGGAGTTTCAGCTTCAGTAGGTCTGGGACTGTGACTTGAGAATTTACATTTCTAATAATTCCCAGGTGCTGTTGATTCAGGGACTGCACTTGGAAAATTGTTGAATGTTACCATCACTTCAGAAAGGCTTTTCTCCCCTCTTCCCTGCTCAGCAGGGAACTGTGGTTTGAGTTCCATCATCATGATGAGTTTGCCTGTTCTTGGATAGCAAACAAATGACATTACACAGTATGTGTTTTTCTGTGTCTGGCTTTTTCACATGATAGGATGATTTTGAGATTCACCCATGTTGTTGGATGTAGTTTGTTTCTTTTTATTGCTGAAGAGTATTCTATCATATGATTATAGCACCATTTGTTTATCAATTCACAGATTCTTGTTTTGGTTCCAATTTTGGGTTAAAATGAATAAAACATCTATGAGCATTTACGTACAACTCTTTGTGGCCATATGTTTTAGTTCTCTTGGGTAAATATCTAGGAGTAGAAATACTGGGTCATAGGGTTGATTTATGTCCCATTGTCTAAGAAATTGCCAAATCATTTTCAATAGTGCTTATAAATGTAATTAGTTGAATTGTGATTAAATGTTGTTGAATCTACACAGCAATCTTGAGAAAGAAGAACAAGGTAGGAGGAATCACAATAGTGGACATCAAACTATACTAGAAGGTTACTGTCATCAAAACAGTCTGGTACTGGCATAAGAATAGACATATAGATCAATGGAACAGAATAGAGAGCCCAGAAATAAACCCAGGACTCTGCGGTCAATTAATATTTGACAAAGGGGGAAGGAACATCAAATGGAGTAAAAACAATCTCTTCAACAAGTAGTGTTAGGAGAATTGGACAGCAACATGCAAAAAAATAAAACTAGACCACCAACTTACACCATACACCACAATAAACTCAAGATGGATAAAGGACTTAAACATAAGCAGTGCCACCATAAAGGTCCTGGAGAAAAATATAGGCAGTAAACTTTTTGATATCCTACACAGAAATATGTTTACTCATACTTCTCCAAGGGCAAAGGAAATAAAAGAACAAATAAACAAATGGGACTATATCAAACTGAAAAGTTTCTGTTCAGCTAAAGAAAACACCAGCATAATTCAAAGGGAACCAACTCTATGGGAAAACATAATTGGCAATGATACCTCAGACAAGGGTTTGATCTCCAAAATATATAAAGAACTAATGCGACTCAACACCAGGGAGACAGACAGCCCAATTAAAAAATGGGCAAAGGATCTGAACAGACAACTCACTGAGGAAGACATACAGAGGGCCCAAAGGCATATGAAAGTATGCTCAACATCACTAGTCATCAGAGAGATGCAAATTAAAACCACAGTAAGATACCACCTCACACCTGTCAGAATGGCAATCAACAAATCAACAACCAACAAGTGTTGGCAAGGATGTGGGAAAAAGGGAACCCTGGTGCACTGCTGGTGGGAATGCAGGATGGTGCAGCCACTTGGAAAACAGTATGGGGTTTCCTGAAAGAACTAAAAATGGAACTGCCTTTTGATTCAGCAGCTCCACTATTAGGACTATTCAGAACCCTGAAACACCAATTCATAAGAACCTATGCACACCTATGTTCATAGCAGCACTATTTACAATAACCAAGTGCTGGAAACAGCCTAAGTGCCCATCCGTGGATGATTGGATCAAAAAACTGGTACATTTACACAATGGAGTACTACACAGTGGAAAGAAGGAACTCCTAACCTTGCAACAACATGGATGGAACTGGAGAGTATTATGCTTAGTGAAATAAGCCAGTCGGTGAAAGACAAATACCATATGATCTCACCTATTACAGGCCAATAATGAATGAAACAAACAACAAGTAAAACAGAACCAGATACATGAATACAATGAATAGACCTTCAGTGGCCAGGGGAGAGGGGGAAGGAAGAGGCTAAGAAGGGGAGCAGTTTAGTCAAGAAACAAGTATGTAAGAACCATGGACATGGGCAAGTGGGATTGACTTTAGTGGGGAGTGGGTGGGTGGGGAAAGGGACAGAGGGGAGTAAAAAGGGGATGGATGTAATACAACAACAATAAAATTAAATTAAAAAAAGTTCTTGAATCTAGTGAGATTGTCAGATATTGACTAAACTGAAGGACTTTTGTCACAGAAGAAAGAACTGGGTGGACAGGGAGGCTTGGCAAAATTATCCTTCAGGACATAGACATAGTTAATCAACAGTTATGCAACTATTCCAGACCCTGAGAGAATTTAAACCTATGGTTGGCTTTAAAGAATGTAAATGACTATTTATTCAAAGAATATTGATTAAACAGTTACTGTGTTCTGGTCACATAAGGCTACTTGGGCCCTAATACCTACACTGATAGAGTAAATTCTTCTATTTTAAGAAGGTGTGAGACAATGCCTTAAGTCTAAACTTTTAAGTCTAGGTTATCTGAGTGTCTTTATCTCAGAAATCCTAAGCAAAAAACCTCAAACAAAAAACGATCTATAAAGTATCCAAATCATTGGGGAAAAAATGGTTTTGTAAACCAGTGATGTTGGTCCAATTCGAGTAACCATCTGGAAAACAAGTGGAATTCAAACCTCCTATCATGTAACAGAAGGAAGTCTATTCAGGTAAAAAATTTTAATACAAACCTAAAAACTCATTAAAGTAGTAGAACAAATCATTGACAAGTCCTTTTCTAATGTCAGAATGGGGAAGATCATTCTAACTATCACACAAAATTCAGAAAGCATGAAAGAAGACTGTTAAATTTGATTACGTAGAGTTCAGTAGGCCAACACGACAACTACCATAATTAAAACCAAGACAAATAAAGGATAATGTGTGTGGAGGTGGGGTTGGTGGGGAGGATCCTAACGTATGCCACAAAGAACTGATTTCCAATGTATATGATGGGTTTTAACAATCTTATTAAAAATGGGGCCCTGGCTGGTAGCACAGTGGATAAGGCGCTGGCCTGCGAACCCAAAAGTTGCTGGTTCGATTCCCAGCCAGGGCACATAACCAGGTTGCAAGCCAGATTTCCAGCCAGGTCCATAGCTGGAGGCAGGTGAAAGGCAACCAAACATTGATGTCTCTCTGTCTGCCTCTCTCCCTTCCCCTCTCTCTAAAAATAATAAAATCTTTAAAAAAAATGAAATAAAAATGGGCAAAGGCTATGAACAGACCTGTTCATATAACAAAATGCAAATGGCTCTTAAACATGTGAAAAGATGCTCAACCCACCTATAAGAGAAATACAAATTAAAATGAAATACGTATTTTTAGCTATCAGACTGCCAGAGACCAGAAAGTGTGATGAGCTGCTGTTGGCAAAGGAGAATCAGGCTGAGTAGTGCTGGAGAAAGGTGTTTGGGTTGAGGGAGTAGCAGGAGCGAAGGAGAGCAATGGACACTGAGAGTTGGTCTGCACGTTGGAGCAGGGTAGGGAAAGGAGGGACAAGCATGTTGACACTAGCAAGGAGCAGTGAACTAGTGACAGGGGAGAAGAGAGAGGAACTAGACACGTCAAAAGCAATAACTGAAAATGTTCATTACTGTGGAGGCAAACAACAGGTATCAGTAGCCCAAGAGTGTCATTTTATGATGATTGATCAGAGTCACCACAGAAGGTCATATTATGTCCAACGTTTTTCATTTAAGAAAGCATTAAAGTAGAATATTTAAATTAAATTACGCACACTCAATAAATGGTAATTTAAAGATATATTTTTTTTTGTTATCTCAATATTTTTAGGAAAACCTTTGTATTTGAAGATGAGTAAATGGAACACATTCTGTTCTTAGCTTCTCTTACAGCGGTTTAAGTTACATTACTGATTGTGTAGGACAATAGTGGCTACTCCTCTGTTTCTCTTTGGTTGCCAAAGAATAGGTGATATAATTTACAGATTGGGAGGGAGATAAACTACAATGCTTGGGTTTGAAAAAGCAGGTAATATATGTAATTTAACAGAATGATGCTTTTATTTTTAATTCCCATTCTCTCTTCTGCCTCATACTTATCTTCCTTTTGTTTTGCTTCATTAGTCATTTCATTCTCAGAATTCTAAGATGTATGATGCTCTTTTAAATGAGTTTATCACTTTTCATGACTAGTTTAGTATTGGAGGCAAAAGGTTAGATCAGATGCCTTTTGGCCTAGGGTATTATCATGCTCTGCAGTCCTCCATGGTTTTAAGCTTTGTACCTTGTGGATTACACCTTCAGATTTATAAGTATTAGGAGCAAATAGGGCACCAAATATTTAATGAGATTCTTATCTGCTTACATTCCTAACAAAGAATGTAATTATATGCTCAAACCAAAAAGTTAATTTACATTTTCCTTCTCACAGTTTGGTTGCTGTCTGGGCTTAAAATTTAATCTCATGCCCAAGTATATTCAGTAGTTCCTTTGAGTTACTAAGATAAAAGCTTAAGCAAAAAAGATAAAGCTAATAGAGTACTTAGAATGCTGATCATAATAGACCCCATAGGATTTTCTGACAGCCAATGCTATAGGTGATGTTGAAAAACAAACCAACAAGACAATACTGCAATATTAAATAATTAGTACCTTCTCTGGCATCTGAAGTGTAAGGGTATTATTTTTAAAAGATTTTATTTATTTATTTTTAGAGCTAAGGGAAAGGAGGGAGAAAGAGAGGGAGTCAGACCTGCACCCTGGGCATATGCCCCTGACCAGGAGTGGAATCAGTGACTTTTTGTTTTGTGGGACAATGTCCAATCCACTGAGTCACCCAGTCGGGGCTGTAAGGGTATTATTTTTGTATTGGATTCTTGAAAGTTACTGTTCAAGATGACTTGTACTCTTTTCAGTACAAAGCTGTAGGAAAGATAACTATCTGATAAACTTTAGTGGTGCTTTCAGGGGCTTGTCTAGGTAGAAAATCTCATGATGGGGAAATGTTGACACTGGTAGTTCAGGTGTCATTCATGTCATTTAAGAGTTGAGTTTGAGACTTGTAAGTAGGCAGAAAAATCTTGTTTAGTAGCACTGGGATACTTAGGAATCTATGTGTATCCTTGAAGTATTTTGTTTTCCTTTTAGCTCCTTGTGGACCAGGGACATGCCAAAAACTTGGTGTTCCTGTCTTTTTTTTTTCCCCAACCCACCCCTGACTTCTTTTTTAAAATCTTCATTTGAGGATATGTTTATTGATAGAGAGGGAGAGCGAGAGGGAGAGAGAGAGACTGACTGACTGACTGATGTAAGAGAGAAATATCAATTGGTTGTCTCCCATACATGCCTTGACCAGGGATCCGACTTGCAATGTGTGTGTGTGTGTGTGTGTGTGTGTGTGTGTGTGTGTATGATGCTCCAACCAACTGAGCCATATGGACAGGGCTGTAGCTATCTTCTGTAGGGCCATGTTAGGCACTAACATGGCTGATTGTTTTTGGTCTATATTGTTTTCCTCAGTTGGGCAGTTTCATTTACACATCCAGTTCAACCATCTCAGAAAATTAGGTGAAATCCATTAGGCATACAAAAACTGAATGCATGTTTAATTTCTATTTTTCCATTTATGCTGCTTGGGAAGCCATTTTTAAAGTTAATACTGTTTCATCATTAATGCAATTTCATATCTTTTCAAAGATTTATTGTAATGGTTTGCCATTGAGTATATTGATGTTTGATGCAGATGATGTCTGATGCAGAAAGAGAAGAAATACTGAAATTGCAATGAATGAGACTTAGTTTCTCATTTTCCTCTAACCAACAAATATGATAGGAATCTATGTAGACAGGCAAAGCAGGGTAAACTTAGGAATTGTCTTCTAATAGTTCAGGGCAGAGGTCGCAAGGTATGCTGCTGTCTTCTCAGTGCTTTTTCTTTTCCAACGCCCCCCATCTGTTCCCCTGAAACCTAGAGTGAATATTTTTCTCTTTTTTTCTTTTTTAAAGATTTTATTTCATCATTTCTAGAAAGAGGGGAAAGGAGAGAGGCAGAGAGGGAGAGAGACATCAACGTATGGTTGCTTTTCACCTGCCTCCAGCCACAGATCTGACTGGAGACCTGGTTTGCAACCGTGTTATGTGCCTTGGCTGGGGAATCGAACCTGCGACCTTTGGGTTTGCAGGCTGGCGCCTTATCCACTGCGCTACTATTTTTCTCTTTTGATTTGGAAAACAGAACTTATTTTTCTAATTGAAGATATTATTCATCCCTCCTCCTCTTGTTTGTGAGCTGTTATATATAGGGTGTATTCGATAAATTGGCAAAATTTTGGTAAAATAAACAACATACCACAAAAGTTATATTTTGAAATAAATTTATTTTCTTATGTAAATAAACGTAGTCATTATTTTTTAAATTGTTAAAAAAAATGTATCCATTTGCTGCAATAATAGACTCCATTTGACTTTGGAATCTTGAGCATGCTTTAATTTTTCTTTATCCATGGACATCATCATGTTTTCAATCTTAGCTTTAACAGCCTATTTATTGGAATGAGGTGGTTTATTAGCTTCTTTCTCACAAATGCTGCATACATAATAGTCTAAAGGATTTGCATCTGGTGAACTAGGCAGCCAGATTTCCTTTGACCAGAACATTGACATTTAGATATTCTTGCACCTTTTTGGCGTTCTGTGTTGGTGCACCATCTTGTTGGAGATAAAATAACATCCATTTGGGACTTGCTCCATCCTTGGTACAACTACTTCTTTCAAAATGGCAAGGTAAACATCAGCAGTCACCTTCAAGCCTTGTGGAAACAAATGTGAGGGTCATGATATCTTCTTCATTGCTGACAACACCTAACACAAGCACTGTAGCAAGGAATGTCATTTTCATGACAATTGGGACTTCATTAAGATTCTCACAGAGTCACCTGTTGTTTTCTTTTGTTGACTGTTTGGTCCTGCTGAAACTGCTTTTCATTGGAGAAGAAAAATCAGGGTTTTTTTCTTTGTTATTTTTCCATTTTGGTAGCAGTTTCTTTGCTTTTTCAAAGTGCCTTTCCTTTGTCTGCTGTGTCATTAACTGGCCTTTTCTAAGAACATACGATCTGTATCTGATATCTTCAGCAATAATCTTGCAAACTGTTGCATCAGACATCTGCAGTTCTCTTTCTACCGAGCACATTGACTTTCCTGGATCTTCATTGATGATCTTCTGGATTCTGTGTACAATATCTGGACTTGTGCTATCCTTGAGTACTTTATGCGCTTTCCTTGTTGGTGTGACAACATCAGGATCAGCATCATACACCTTCACATTGTAAACTAGGTAAAGGGATGTTATCAAAATCTGTAATTTCCTTAGCAGTTTGCCCTGCACGCAGTCCAGAAATTATGGTTGCTCTTATGTCATAGTCCTTCAACATGACAGCTGCTCTCAGAATTTAATACTTTATATCTGAAACAATTATATTAAATCATAATCTTAGAAATACTGTTTTTCAAAATTAATAAGCACATGAAATGAGATGCAACGTTATTGCCTATTTATCCTGCACACCCTGTATATAGCTACCTTGGTCTAGACTCTCGTTTCTAAAACTAGCTGGACAGATAGAATTTGGTTCTAAAGTCTACCTTTTGTTACTGCAGCCACATAAACCCTGGGTTATCTTGAGATCTTGCTGTTGAAATTGAATGGATTTTTGAGCTCTAGAGCTGTGCATACTTGGAGGGAGATGGTGAATTTTGTGTGGTATGTATTTAGGAAATTAATGTTTGGCATGCCTTACCCAGCTTTATAGATGGAGTTGAAAGTGATCTCTCTGAGGAATAGAAGCATCCTCCTCGGTTAAGACACATTTTTGCTTTGAAGCCTATCTATGAATTTTTCCTCCTGTGCTGTCTTGGTTTTTCCTAAACAGTTTCTTTTTAACCATAAAGGATGATATTGAAAGGAAAGAAAAAGGGGTAATAATCTGTAGCTCAAAATTTGAAAGGAAGTAGAAGAGGATATATAATATAAATCATTAGAGCCATAGGTAATTTTTGGTTTGTTTGTATTTCCACTCTCTATGTTCCCAGGACCCTAAAGACCAATGTCATGCTCATCACAAACTGGAGAGTGGTAGACACAAAATAAGTAGCACCATTCTCAACAGAGGCCCAAGCTAGATGGATGCAGGAAAAGAGGGAATTAGCAAGTGTGTAGTGGTTATAGAATTATTGAGATTATGTAGAAAAAATATGCTAACGGAGATGGATGCAGAGCTTCTATTTGAGAACCTGCGTCTCACTTGTTTCATTTATATATATATAAAGAGAAAGAGAGAGAGAGCGTGTTTGCATGAGTGAGCGCCATTTGGGCAAAGTGGCTCCTGCCTTTAAGGAGACAGCAAGAGTGTGAGCTCAAGAATGAAATGAGAGACCCCACTCAGAGGAAAAGGGGAATAAAATGAATGCAGGGGTTTGAAAGCTTGTTTGGTCTTTGATTTTTGGCTCAGGGAATAATGGCAATGAGTATTAAACTGACATGGTCAAAGTAGTGATGGTCAAGAAACTGTTTTAGGAATATTGTGGTGTACATGGAGCCTGGGAGACCAACAGCATCTGCATCCTTTCTCCACAGAGGCTCCCTAGAGCTTTGGGCTGAAGACAGGAATACCACACAGCTTTGCTAGTGACTCCTGCCTCCTCTCTCTCAAATTCTCTCTACTTCAGTGATGGTTTCCTGAAGTAAAAGCAACCTTTTACTGTTGCTTCATCTGATTTTTCTCTTCCTAATCCACTTTTCCCTTTTCTTTAAAATCTCCCTGGTTTTCATTTCAGTCCTGAAACCTCCCCTAATGCCTGGGCTCAGTCTATCAGCCCCTCCATTCTGTGTCCTCGCTCTACTTGGGACCTGTGGCCTCACAATGGTTGTAATGACTTGTTTGGATATCTCTCTCAGGACAGGAGCCATTTCATCTGGGACCTAGCAGGATAGTTGGTATGGAGTAGGACATCAATAAATGCTTATTGAAATAAGTGGAATTATGTTCAAATAACCTTCAGAAACCAGACTTGGTTTTAGATGCATTCTGGGAATCTCCATCTGCATCCACAGTGTCCATGAGTATAGTGATGACTCCCCCTCTTTACACTTTTAGTAACTCTAGCTATTCATTGAAAGATACTAAAAGGTTACTTAAAAGTATTGTTACTCTCTTTATTGTTAGGCCTCCTGCATCTTCAAAATATTGATGTTTTATAGAAATTTAAAATTTACTTTTAAATATACAAAATCAATTATTAGTTTAGTGATGCTTGATTCTTTATATCAGTTTGTACAGCAACCAAGACAGCTGATACAGGCAATTAAGAGACAGTAGTTGATGTGTGTGTGTATATATATATATATATATATATATATATATATTTTTTTTTTTTTTTTCCAATGTATGGTTGCCATTCACCTGCCTCCAGCCATGGACTGGCTGAAGACCTGGCTTGCAACCTGGTTATGTGCCCTGGCTAGGGAATCGAACCAGCGACCTTTGGGTTTGCAGGCTGGTGCCTTATCCACTGTGCTACCATCCAGGGCTAGTATTTGATATTCTTATAAGCATATTGGATATTTTTAGAAACAGCATGTGGTCTGGTGTTAATATCTGATTGTATATATACTTGAGTGTGTCTACACAGAGTTTCAAAATACTTTTTTTTCATTCTCGAAAATGAAAAATCTTTAAATGGTTGGAATTGTTCATGTATTTTCTACCAAGTAGAAACTCGTTACTGTAACATTTTCCATCCATACAGACATAGCATAGCTATCATTTTTGTTCCAAATGATTGTTTCCAAGGAAGCCTAAGCGATTATATTTCGTGGTTAAATTACTTATTCCATTTAGTAGTCCCCAAGTGCATCTACATATCACGGATATTTCTGTTTTTCTTGCCTTTTTCTCTCACCCTCTCATGATGTTTTTCCACATTTCTAGTTCCATTAGTGGGGTTACAATGCTCAGTTTTCAAAAACTTGGAGCACCCCAGCTATTTGGCTTTTTCTTTCCTCACACTGAGAGCAGTCATTGTTTGTTTTTTTGCCTATTATGAGTCTCCAACTGATGCATACATGTCTGGCCACCAGTATTTTCTGTAGTGCTCTCTTGAAGTTAGGCAGGAAGAGAGGCTGGCAGGCTAGATCTTGAGTTTGTCACCTGTGCCTCAATCTTCCCATTTTCCATGGAGCCCCTCCACCCACCAGCTCTGCCCCAAGTCCCAGAGTGCAGGGTTCTTTGAGGTCCATGGTCCTACCCTCATCTGTACATTACAACGTGCAGAGATTTTGAAAGTACAAGCAGCCACCCCACATACCAATCGAAATTCAGACCAGAAACTCTGGTCTGGGAGTCATGTATGTTTTGGGAAGCTGTTCACATGATTTCAGTGCAGCTGGGGTGGGGAATCATTGCTTCCAGTGGACCCTTCTGTCATCTGACCCTGCGCTCCATCTCAGACCCTGTCTACCTCTGTACCTTCACTATGTCAGCTGCCGTGTTGTTTACCCATGGATTGTGATTCTACCTCAAGGTCTTGCACCCACCCCCTGTCTGTCTGGAAGGTCCTTTCTCTGAATACCTGCATGACTCGCTTCTTTCCGATCCCTGCTGTGTAGCAAGAACCACACCACATGCCCTGTCTCTGCTCCATAGTCACATCAGATCTATCACAGGTTTGCTTGCTTATTTCTCCCCACTAGAAAGGAAGCTCCCAGGTGGGGAGAAGGCAAAGCCTTAGCTCAGAGATTTCGGGACATTTAGATTGAGCCTGGCACAGATTGTGATTGTGTTGTGTTGGGCAGGAGATCTGGAGAGTCCAACTGCTCGAAGATTTGTTCAAGCTGTCCTTTTGCTTTGAGGTCACCCCTGCATTCATACACTCAGAGATTCCTGTGTCTCCCTCCGGGGCTTCCCTTCCAAGGTTCACATGACTAGTACTCTGTAGGCCAATTACCTCCCTTTTTTGGCTGCTGCTGTTTCTTCCCTTTGTTTCTCTGGATTAAGGTATAAAAAATGTGTTTAGCCTTGGCTGGGTGGCTCAGTTGGTTGGGCCATCGTTCCATACACCAATTCCCAGTTAGGGTGTATCTAGGAAGACTCCATCCATGTTTCTCTCTCACATCATTTCTCTTTCTCTTGCAAATCAATAAACATATCCTTGGGTGGGGATTAAAGAAGTCTTTAACAGTTGCTTAAGTGAGGGTTTAGGAGGGCTTGGAGGTGACATTCGTATTCAGTCCACTCTAACCCTAAATGTTCACTTTGTTAATTTCTACTTCACTTACTTACAGATGAATTTCTTCCATGAATTTATTGAATGTCAACTCTGCAAGGCTCTCTGACTAAAATATAAGTTCTTGCTCTCACTGAGGTCGTATCCTTGGGTTAGTAGGTGAATCTGGATGAAAGGGCTCAGGAGTTCTGTTAACTATTCTTGCAACAGTTCTGCAAGGTTTTCAAAAATGGTGTCATGCAGGGACTGAATGGTAAACAGCCTCCCATAGCATGTCAGATATCCCAGTGGCTTTGTGAATCACAGAAGGTATTAAGCAGGGGAGTGCTGTGATAAGTTTTAGAATTTAGAAAGATTAATAACAGAGTGTAAACTAGGACGGGTTTGAGGCATGCACCGCAGAGGCAGAGAGAGCAGGTTGGAGGCTTTTGCAGTATCCAGACATGACGAGGCCCTCACATGAGACCCTGAGGGTGGGCAGATGCAGCTTTTCCCACAATGGCTATTATCAGAGTCCCTTGGAGATAAAGCTGTTTCTAGGTAATGTTGCCCACCCGTATCCCATTACTAAGGAAGGAGAGCTTGTTCTTATAGACTGAGTGTTTCTGGTGGTGGCACCCAGAGACGGAGTACTAGGATTTCTGACAAACTTGACGCTGTAATACACAAGAAGACCTTCTAGAAAGTACCATGGATGATTATTGCTCAGGGGACAGCTCTGTGTGCTGTCATTATGAGACAGTGCCCAGAATTGAACTCAGTTGGTCTGATAAAACAGTGGGATTTGTACTAGTACAGTTGTTTAATGTTATCTCAGCCAAGTATTTTCTCTCATACTGGGTTGCATATTTCTATATTATCGGACAGCCTTTGCTCACTCGCGTTGCTATGGAGAGCCTGTCCCTGCTTTGCTAGGCGAATAAGTGCCTTACAGATTCTCTATATACCTGCTGCAGTGGAAGAGTCTTTCTGACATTTTTACTTCAAGTGTTTCTCTTTTAACAAAAGAACTTTTGAATGTCAATTGAATGCTTAAAATTTATATTGACTTTCATGCCACATGTGGATTTTGTTCATTGTGCTTACTGTTACGGAACTTCGTCTAGAGAAACTACAGTCCACAGAAATCCCACTTGTCCCACGCAGTGCAGCTGGTCATTGAGAAGACGTGTGGATCTGGTTGCACAAGTAATAGGACCCTAGCACTGAGCAAGGTGCAGGTCTTTCTCTGATCTTCTCAAGGGCAGGGGACACAGCCTAACTGATCTTTATATTCCCTAGCGGTTACCACAGTGTAGTTGCCTGATAACCATTGATCTGAGCAGAGGAGCTGAGAGCAGTGGGAGGTTGTGTCCTGTGAGCCACAGCAGGGCAGCCTGAGATTTTCAGGCAACTTCATTCAGCAGGTGTCTGTGCGTGTGGAGTAAATACGGTGACATCAATTTTACCTGAAGATTTGGGGCAAATAAAGTGATTAAAAACGTTAAAAAATTGTAAAAGCAGCGTAAAATTTACCATCTTAATCGTTTTTCATTGTATAGTTCAGTACTATTAAGTATAATCACATTGTTGTGAAACAGATCTCTAGAACTTTTTCATCTTGCAAGTCTGATCTGAAACTTTATACTCATTAAACAACAACTCCCCCTTTCCTCTTCCTCCAGCCCCTGGAAACCACCATTTTACTTTCTGTTTCTATGAATTTCACTATTTTAGATACCTTACATAATCGGAATTATGCAGTATCTGTTTTTTTTGTTTGTTTTGTTTTTACAACTGGCTTATTTCACTTGGCATAATGTCTGTAAGGTTCATCATGTAGCATGTGATAGGATTTCCTTCCTTCTTAAGGCTGAATAATATTACATTGTATATGTCACATTTTATTTATCCATTCACCTGTCAGTACACATTTGGGCTGCTTCCACCTCTTGGCTATTGCGAGTGGTGCTGCAATGAACATGGGAGCGTTAATACCTTTTGGAGATCTTGAATTCAATTCTTCTGGATATATACCCAGAAGTGAGATTCCTAGATTCTATTGCAGTTCTATTTTCAATTATTTGAGGAATCTCTATTCTGTTTTCTGTAGTAGTCACAACATTTTACAATTCTACCAACAGTGCACAGGGTTCCAATTTTTCCATGTCCTTGTCAACGCAACAACATTCCTATTCTTATGTTAAAACAAATATATGGTGTTGAATCTTACATTTCAAATGAATTTTAGAGGTTAATAGAAGACTTCAAATACAATTTGATTATATGGTTCACTAACAAAAGAAGTGCTTTGGTGGAAACATTTGAGCAGCCTTGAATTATAAAAGAATCCTCAGCATAATCTAGTTGAGAAGAATTCATGGCCTACATGAAAGAACATCTTACTAAAGCAGCATGTCACAGACTACAACTTTATCTTTAAACACTTCTTACCATAGGCATTTGGTAGGAAAGCAAGGACTTCTTGAAAGTGATAAGTTTTGAATGGGAGCCTGAAGGATGATGGTAAAGGGAATTGACAGCACGAAGAATAGGCATTAATGTAAAAAAAAAAAAAAAATGTGATCTCACAACTTTACAATCATGAAATTTGACATTGAAAGTAATATATTCAGTGCTTTTTCTTCTCTGTATTTAGTAATAGCTGTACCTGGATGTAATAACTGAGTGTATTTAATGAAGACAAGTTCAGTATTTTTTATTGTGATTTTTATCAAGCTGTGACAGTGAGTCTTCAAGTGCCATAATGATTTGTGTCACAAAATCCCTAGAGTGGGTTAAAAAGATTTCACAAACACCATTTTGTAAGCTCATCTGTTAGGACCAAGTGTTTTTGATGGTGATTTAGAGTTGGCTGTTCCTTTATTTTCTTTTTCTTTGACATGACTAGAAGGAAGAAAGAACACTTACCGTAGAGAGCAAATGCTAAAAAACTGAATGAAGTATTTAGACACCTGACAAAGTGTTCTACTTTTTGCAAGTATTGCCCCATTATGTGTGACTCTTTAAGTCTGTCTTAATCGAAGTGTTTATATTTTCAATGTGAATGCTGCATATAAGCCTCTTGCCCCATAAGTCTGTTTAATTTTTAATAGGTTTTCTCATACTTTTATAGGGTGTATCTTAAGACTTACCCATTTTCAGTTTTTAAATCTCCCATCTTCTGCTGATGGTTTAAATGATCACTTTGGCTGTATTTTAATTACCTTTTGCTTAAGAGTTCTGTGTTGCTTTTTAATGTAAACTGTGCAGTTAACCAAAACTAAAACTAAACAACCAGGCAAGAATGGATATCAGTTATGCTCTGACAGAGTAATAGTGATTTACAAACTCAGACCAGAGAGCTGGTGGTAGTTTTTTATCGCACTTGACCATATTCTTTGGTTGGTAGTTTTCAGATGCCTGTGTCAGTGGGAAAGCTATATTGTTTGTCTCTTTGTTTAACCTTGAACAATTGGATGCTGGAAGATTAATTTAACATTTAGAAATTAGTAAATGATTTTTGAGTGATATAGAGGGTCAGAAGCAAACAAAAGGAAAAAAAAACATAAAACTCCCCAAATCTGTTTCAATAAATGATTTTTGAGTCATACAGAATTTCTGAAGCAAAAAACAAGCAACAAAAACCAAATCAATTTGTTTAGCAATGTGTGACTTAGTATCATCACGTTATGTTTAAGCAAGTACTTTCCAAAATAGCTTCCTTGGAGCACTAATGATATAGGGTGTTAATAGATATCCTGTGAAGAAAGGGTTCTGTACTTACTTATGTCAAGAAACAATTTAAATCAGATTTCTGTACTCTCTAGGGCTTCTCAGAGCCTTTAATGTTTTCATGTTCTTTGCGAATTGCTCAAGAATGAGGAAGCCTGCAGCATTTCTGAAATAGTTGGGGTATTCTTTTTTCTAAGAGCATCTTGAAGGACTGATAGTCTGTAGGACAAACTGTAAAAAGACAGATTGGTAATTACTAGAGCCAGAGATTTATTGTCGGGCATAGGAAAGATGTATGGTCCAAATGAGTCGAATCCCTAAGGCCAGCCAGAGATAGGAGTCCCACAGATCACATAGACATTTGAACTAGATGTCATGTGTGCATCTTGCTTCCCAGTTTCCTAGATATGACTGAAGTCTACTTTGAGGACACAGCACTGGGGATGAGCTGTTCTGCCAATCAGTGATTCCTAACATTGTATTTACACTTTCAGAATGTACGGAGTAACTGGAAGGAAGGTTGATAAGAAGGGGAAATACTGATAAAAGGAAGGTTTTTATTTAAAAAAGATTATTTATTTTTATAGAGAGGGGAAGGGAGGGAGAAAGGGAGAAAAGCATTGCTGTATGAGAGAAACATTGATTACTTGCCTTTCATGCCCCAAACTGGGGACCTGGCCTGCAGCCTAGACATGTGCCCTGACTGTGAATTGAACAGTGACCTTTCCATTTGCAGGACAATGCCCAGTGCACTGAGCCTCACCAGTCAGGGCAAAAAGGAAGTAATTTTTTTGAAATATTCGGTGTTATTTGATTTTGAAAAGAGGTAATAAATTCATTAATGGTTTTTCAAGGTTGTTAAAAGGAAACTGAGATGCTGATTTACATTAAAGTTCAAATTATTATTTTCAGCTCATTGTAGCACTTTCCTGTCTATGGAAAGGGTGTATAGAATCATAGAAATTTAGAGTTTTCAGAACTTTTTTTTTTCAATGTATGGTTGCCTTTCACCTGCCTCTAGCTATGGATCTGGCTGGAGACCTGGCTTGCAACCTGATTATGTGCCCTGGCTGGGGAATCGAACCAGCGACCTTTGGGTTCGCAGGCCAGCTCATTATCCACTGTGCTACTAGCCAGGGCAGAGCTTTTAACAATGATTTCATTGTACTTTTAAGGATGAGAAAGCTTAAGACTAGGGATATCTACATAAATCACAACTAGTTTGTGACTCAGTTTAGACTAGAATTTCAGTCTCCTGTTTCCTAGTTTAAATTTTTTTCTAGTGCATTTTACACCTTCCCTGTGTGACAGTGAACTGCTCTTTTTCTCTGTGATTCTCCTTTACAGTTTACCTCTGTAGGGAATTGGTTTCTAGCGTATTCAGTTGTACATGTTACTCCATAAATAACAATTGGTGCTGATTTCTAGTCTCTGATCTTATCTCCTAGAATAGTGCCATTTTCCACTGGCAATTCATGAATCTTGATTGATGATAAAGTTTGATCAAATTTTGTTGGCCCCACTGTAAGTACTTGAGTACAGAAGAGGGAGGCATGAAAGACTGCTGGGAGAGTCACAGCTGTTAAAGGAAAGGGGCATAACTGATGGCGTGGGTCTGGCGGGAAATGTGGTTTGTGGTTTGGCATCTAGAGATACCTTATCATTTACTCTGAAAATATAATTTATACTTTCTCAAGTTAAAAAACTGAACAGTATGCCACATTGACTAGTAAATTACTGCAAAATTTTCTGTATAAATGTGTAGCAAGTGGTTTAGATATGCAGATATTATGCCAACCTTGCATCCCTGGATAAATCCTGCTTGATCATGGTGTTTGACCTTCTTAATGTATTTCCGGATCCAGATTGCTAATATTTTGTTGAGGATTTTAGCATCTATCAGGATGCTAAATTCACCAGGATTATTGGTCTATAATTTTCTTTCTTTATAATGTTTTTACCTGGTTTTGGAATTAAGATAATACTGGCCTCAAAAAATAAACATGGAGGTTTTTCTTTCTCTTGAATTTTTTGGAATAGTTTGAGAAGGAGAGATGTTAGTTCTTTGAATGAATGGTAAAATTCACCTGTAAAGCCATCTAGGGCTTTTATTTGTTGGGATTTTTTTTTTTTTTTTGATTACTGCTTTAATTTCCTTAGTTATAATAGGTCTATTCAGCTTTTCTGATTCTTCCTGATTTAGTTTTGGAAAATTGTATGTTTCTAGGAATTTTTACATTTTGTCCATATTGTCCAATTTGTTAGCATATAGTATTTGTAATATTTTCTGACACTCCTTTGTAATTCTGTGATGTCAGTTGTTGATGCGCCTCTTTCATTTCTGATTTTATTTATTTGGGTCCTCTGTTTTGCTTCATGAGTCTGGTTAAAGGTTTGGCAATCTTGTTTATCTTTTCAAAGAACAAGTTCTTGGTTTCCCTGATCATTTATTCTTTTTTCAGACTGTTTCATTTACTTTTGCTCTGATTTTTATTATTTACTTCATTCTACTCACTATGGGCTTCATTTGCTGTTCTTTTTTTAGCTCCTTTAAGTGTAAAGTTAGATTTTTATTTGAAGTTTGTCTTGTTTCTTGAAGTAGGCCTGTAATGCTATGAATTGCCCTCTTAGGACTGCTTCTGCTGTGTCTCATACATTTTGGGTTGTTGTGTTCTCATTTTCATTTGTGTCAAGATATCTTTTGATTTCTTCTGTATATTATTAACTCATTGGTTGTTTGGTAACATTATTTAGCCTAAGACACCATGAGATCTTCCTGCAATTACCTGTTAGGCTCAGTCATTAAAAGAGCCCCTTGCAGTACTTGAGTTGCATGACAGAGGTTCTCAATGAACCAGGTAGGAGTGAGTGGTGTTCACCAAATTGATACAGGTTAAATCTTGGTGCTAATACCTGGTCTGAGGCAACTCACCAAAATTCCAGAATATGCCAGTCTAGCTGCCACCTGCTGGGTGCCCGTAGCTTTTGTGTTGGAGTGGAGGTCTAAAGAAGTTGTCAGGGTGAGGGCAGCAGTTTATCAAGCCCAAGTAGACCAAGATTTGGCCATGTAAAGGGAGGGCTCTGCAGTGGTTGGGTGCGTGAGGGAAGAATGGCCCTTGTCCACACAACTCAGTCTGTTCCGTGTTCTGTTAGGAACCTGAGCTCAGCAGGGTGGGGCCACAGGGAGTTTTCATGGTGTGACTAGTGGATCTCCCATGAGGGGGAGGTGCCAGTCAGGCTTGGGGGAAGGAGGGAGGCATGGCCTCCATCCCAAAGCCACACAGCGCAGTCACTGACATCTATTGAGTCCGTCCAGATCTCTGCACTCCTGCCCAGTCACTTGACTCCTCAGTAGGGATCTCAGCTGCTGCCTGTGAAAACGGGGCCAGCCCTTTTGCCTCTGCTCTTCCTACCAGTTTCGATTCAGCTTCCTCTGTAAATCCTTGGTTATAAGGTTTCTGTTTAGGTAGTCTTTGGTTGGCTATTCAGGTTGATTGTTTAGTATTTTAGCTTTAATTCCAGTTTGGTCTTGGGAGAAGGGAGTGCAGCTTCCACCCTCTCCACTGCTATCTTGGATCTTCAGAAACTTGTTTCTCATAGTTTTAAAGTCTGGAAAGTCTAAGTTAAGGGTGCTTAACGTGGTTTGTTCTGAGGAGAATCCTCTTCCAGGTTGCAGGCTGGTGGCTTCTCATTATATCCCCACAGAGCTAAGAGAATACTAGAGCTCGTGTTCTTTTGAATACTTACTTTCTGAAAGACTGCGTAACCAGGATACTGTGTAATGTTAAAAAAATTCAAAGCAGCAATTTGTCTTAAAAGAAAGGGTTTATCGAGATATTTGTTACCAGGAAAAGGACCAGATCCTGGGACATAGTCTTAAACTACCAGGGGTAGGATTGGACGGAGAATGTCTGCTCTTGGAGGTGATATACTTCTTTCCCACAATGTGTTTGGGGAAGAGAGAGGTAGGTTGTTTTGAAGGAATTTACATATGTTGTAGATAAGGGGGCCAGGAAGGGGTGAATTGGGGACAGCTATAGGCTAGGTTCATAGTCTGTAAGGAAGGGATATTGACTGCTTCTCGATTGGTTGTGGGCAACAGTCCAGAAAGTTCATGTATCAGAAGGATGCAGTAGCATCTGATGGTGGGCTCTTTTGTTTTAGATGGCCAACTAGAACTTGACTCAAAGGCTCAACATACATTTGGGAATGTGAATAGTATTTTTAGTTTCAGCCCACCACTATTAACTGATTAATTTCAGTTGTCTCTCCCACTCTGGCCAACTGTAATTTAATTTAGGACATCTCAGAATTTTTCCTTTGTCAGTGAATATTTTATCTTTAGATTGTTTCTGCAGTGTATTGATTTCATAATGCAATGAGTTAAAAATCTCCATTTGCAGTTAGTCACCTTCTTGGACATCAATAGGCTGCTGGATAAAGAGGTTACAGTGAAGGGAACCAGTTGCTTTGAATGGTTGTCCAAAGTTTTTTTTGAGATCAGTACAAAAAATTAAATAAAACACCTTCCCACCCAATCTGAGGATAGAAAACACATAGTGTGATTCTCCTCACCTACTCCCTGCAAATTATTTCCTATTCTTTGGATTTGTAAAAGAATTGCTTGAAATCTAGCTCCTAAGGAGCTTTTAAATTATGTTCTTCTACTTTCACTAGGTATTTTTGCTAAGTGATAGAGTGCGCCTCAGCAGTAAGAAAAGAGGGATTTCTTCAGCAATGCAAGCTTTTTAAAAAAGTCTTTTACCATTATGGGTTTGTTCTCTTTTGTTGTTGTTGTTGATGATGATTTAAAATTTTAAACATTTCATGAGTGGAATCTGAGATGGTTGATCCACCTTAATAACTTCAAATCTTTTTTGCAAGTGGAAATGACTTATTAACTGGCTTAGTGACTTAAAAAAAATTCAAGTAACATTTTGAACTTACTTCACTACTTTCTTTTAAAAACACTTTTAGAACCTTTTCTGAGGGAGTATAAAGTTAAAAGTTATATTTGGAGTTATGTGTGGTCATAAAAAGTATATTGACAGTACACATTTAACAGAATTGCATATTTATTGTTACTGTATTTGGCCCATTTCATGATTTAATTTTATTTAGAAAAGAGAAATCACCCTTTAAAATTATCTTAGGAAGTTTGGATCTTGGAGGTTATTCTGGAGGCAGAACTATCAGATTTTTCCAGAATAAAGATTTCCCCTTAGATGCCTTAACCTAAGAGATGTAATGTTTTGATTCTACATATTTTCTTGTAGTAAACTTTTTGATTCCTTCCTTTTAGCTTTCTAAAGTTTCTCACTGAGTCCTTCATTGCAGCCAGTGTTAAGTGGGACGTAGTCATGTTAGAAAGTGACGGAATCATAGGCAATATCTCATTAGAACCATATTGTAAAGGTAACTGGGAAATGGGGCGAAGCTCTGGGGAAAAAATCTGTCATTTTAATAGACTGAACCTTATTGTTGAAAACAGTTCACTGTCCATTCTATATTTTGGACTTGTCAGGATTATAGCCATTTGATAAAAATATGGATGGAATGTTCTTTTATATTAAAATGATGACTGGCTTCTGTTGTATCTCTTCATCTTATATTGATTATTGCAATAGTGAAGGCTTTTGCTATTGGCCACTATACTCATATAGTGGTCCTGTGTTCTGGCCTGGGGTTTCTCTGTCTCTTCACGTGAAGCTGGGCAGATCACTCAGGTCTGTGTTCCCTCCGAGTTTCACAGCTTGTTCCTGCTTCTAAAAGACCATTATGCTCCAGCAGTATGTAGAACAGAGAAAGATAAGGGCTCGTTGGAATGTGCTCCCCTCCTCTCCAAAGATACAAAAATAGTTGTGTGATACTGTGATTTGCAATAAAAAAAAAAATATATGGCCTTTGTCTCCATTTCTGGCACAATGCTCCTAAAACCCTTGGAATTCTTAAGTGGTAAGAGCAATAAAGGTGTCTTTTGTCAAGTTACTAACTGACTTTTGGATGATACCTAAGGATGGATCCTGGTTGCCAGGAGAATCAACCATGTGACTAGAGGACTGAAACTTGCAGTCTCACCCCCTGGATGTCTGGGCTGGGGAGGGAGGTAGAGGTCACAGCGATTGCCGAGGGCCAGGGATTTAATCAGTCATACCTATATAATGAAGCCTCAATAAAACCTCAAAAGGACAGGGTTCTGGATTCACGAACATGTGGAGATTCAAGGAGAGAGGCTGGCTTGCACAACACGAAGGCTTTGAACCCTTTCCCATGCTGTGCTCTATACACCTCTTTCATGGGGCTGTTCCTGAGTTATACCATTTGTAATAAACTGGGAACCTAGTGAGTAAACTTGTTTCCTGAGCTCTGGGAGCTCCTCAAGCAAATTAACCAAACCCAAGGAAGGGGTTGTGGGAACCTCTGATTTACAGCCAGTTGGCCAGAAGCACCTGGGCTTGCGATTGGCATCTGCAGTGGAGAGCATCTTGTGGGGCTGAGCCCTGAACTCATGGATGGCCCTCCACCTTGCTTTACCTGGCCCAGCACCTTGTTTCTACTTGGCTCACTTAACTGTTAAGGAGCAGTTTCATCTATACAGTTCTAATGTTACATTCGGCTCTTTGAAGGCAACTGTGAGGCTGATGTGGCCCCCAGTGAAAATGAGTTTGACACCCCTGCCTTAACCTGTGGAACTTGGTGCTGTCTGATAGTGTCAGAGGTGAGTTGAATTATATGACACCAGCTGGTGTCCGAGAATTGCTTGGTGTAGAAGAAACCCCACACTGGAATCGGTGTCAGAATAAGGGTCACAATCTTTGTGATTCTGGAGCTGCCAGCCTATGAGAAGGAACACGATTCTTCCAGATGTCCTTTCATCACAATCACTGGTTAATCAGATTATGTCCTGTAAAGGGAACGTTTGAGGCAGTGATTTTCAAGTTTGAACAGGGTCAAAGTAAGAAATACAGTGTATTTTGCTATCCCTTCCCCACATATACCATATATAAAGGATTTATGAAATAAGTCTTATATTTACTGTATGCAAATATCTTTGATATATTTTATTGTTTATTTCATTTTGAAAATGCTGATACCCATTAAATTGATTTTACAAACCACTGATGTGTTAAGATCTGCAATTAAAAAATAATTCTGGCTTAAAGAGACCTTTATCATTATCCTTCATAATTGCTTTTATTCCTAATACAGTTTAACTTCTTCATCGAAATAATGCTTCAAAAATGTGTGCATTGTAATGCCAGTGTACATACAGTTGTCCTGGAAACTGTCTTGTGTGCGCACACATGTAACTGGCAAAATTATGTTACCGACCTAAAGGCATTTGCTTGCATGATTAGCCCAAATGCCAACAGGAGTTTGCATCAAAGAAAGCTAGGGTTTATTAAGGAAATGGTACCTTCTTGGGGTCAAAGGTAAGGAAGTGGTCCGAGAAGATCCGGCTCCCTGATGTGTTCTAGGGGATGAGTTACCTAGGGGAAAAATCATTGGTCAAGGTGACTAGGGAAGTTAGGATTGTGGTCTCTGATTGGCTGGAGCCAGGGTAGGGGATAGTTGATCAGTGCATCTGCTCCCTGTGTCAGCCAGTGTTGCTGGTAGTTTTTCTAGCGGGTGGTCAGTGGGGGCATTCTGTTGTTCTGGGCCTGGGGCCGAAATGCAACTGAGGCCTAGATGTTTTCTTTAGTTTGACTGAAATTGCTTCTGTGGTCAGCAGACCTGAGGCTTTGTTCCTAATACGGTTTGATACTGATCAGGTTGTCCCAAGGCCTTAGTGATTAAGGGAGTGGGAGTGCAAAGAAGGAGAGAAGCAGAGGAGTCATGGTCCTGGATGAGGCTGGTATGAATCAAAAGGAAAGAAGGGAGAAAAAGTCCTGTTAAAAAAGGAAATTTCTGTGTGGTTGCAATTACTGTGTGACTTTCAACATGAGTACCCAATGGTGGAAATGGAGGCTTAAGGCTATTTTGTTGACTTTTTAAATAATAGTTACAAATTTGCCAAATAAGATATGTTATTAAATAATGCGTATTACAGAAAGGCCTGAAGGTTCTTGTTTTTACTTTTCAGATTTCTGCTCATTTGCGTTAGTAGATATAGCTTGTTTGGAACATCTAATGTTATTTTTAGTGATCTACATCTTGACTTAGTAAGATGTACTTACTAAGTAACTTGGTTATGGACTATGATGAGCTATTTTATTCTAATTTGTACATGCTGGGAGCATGTTCAAAGTAACTGTACAAGATGCTGGATAGTACTTATCACTGTGGTTTATTTCCCTGGAGATTAGTGCTGTGCCGCCTCAGAATCCACCCTATCCTTGACAATGTGAAGACGCTGGATATTTTATTCTTTCTGTGATATCCATCTCTTTCTTTAGGGGCATTATTTGGACTATGATGAGCTATTTTATCTGTTGCAAATTAAATGTACTTCTAGCTGTGAGAAAGAGCTTTCAAACCACTCAGCTCTTGTATTCTGCCTACTACATGAATTCTAATGACCAAGCTTTTTATCAAGAAAAAAAAAGGTGAAATAAAATATTTAAAATTAAATACTTGATTTTGTTGTAATAGGTTTACAATGAATTTAGTGGAAACATCCAGTGTAGTTTCCTTTTTGCAAATAAGTACATTTTTAAAAAGGTTTTAAAGGGTCCTTTAATTTGCTGATTATGTGCTAACTTAAAAATAAACCTATACAAAAGGGCCTATAAATGGAATATCAGTTTTTGAAAGCTGCCTTTTTCTAAGTGAAGAGGGATAATGGCTTATGATTCAAACCATAGATAGTATACTCATTGTTTATATTCTACCTGTCATGGGTAGTCATTCTGAAAGAAGAGCACCTACAGGAAGTTGTACCTTCAGTTTTTTCCTAGGTGTGTAGGTGGTATATGTAATAAAGGAATCTGCCCAGAGAAGAAAAGGGGATGTTTAAAAATCATGAAGTTACGTTTAACTTGATTATCATGCTCTCATCTTAGAGTATTTCTTCAATTACAACATACTACTTTTCATTCAGAATTTCATACTTAATATGATTATCTTAATTTTGGATTCCCAGTGACTATTCCCATAGCATTTTACATTTAGCTACCAAGTATTTATAGGCTGTTTCACATGAAAGAAAGAGGGAGTATTTTGCTCCAAGTCTTTGAGAAAAGAGTTATGGATTATAATTTATGCATATTTTATTCATGCTAACATTCTTTTGTAGAAAGTCTTATGTCTAGGACCTGACTTTTACTTAGTTTCAAGTGAACTTGAAATCAGTGTTTAGTTCATAAAGTGTCTTTAGGGATTATCAAAGTGGTTCTTTTTTGCAGTTGGATCCAAAATAGTGCCAGTGTCATGCTTTACTTCCTTGTCTCGAGTGGCTGGGTGTCAAGATGCTACACACAATCAGGTCTGTATTCCCCAAGGAAAATTTCTCAATTCAAGTACATAATTCTGTACTTGTAAAAGATTAGGAAACCACATACAGAGGGCCAGGGAAAGATAGCAGAAGATTATTATTAAAATGATGAAAGATATTTGTTATTTTTTTTTATTGTCTTGGAGACTTTCTGTGTCATACCAGAACAATTTCCTATGTTCCTCAAGGTACCGGTGCATTTATAGGAGTCCTTTGGTAGGTCTCAGACAGTTGATTTGTAGCACTTAGGAAGAAAAGACTGGATTTTTTCTTTTTTTAGCAGCAGTTATAGCTGAGTATACTTATTTTAATCAGTCTGTAATTATGTACTTTTAATTCAGTTCCCTGTAGTTTAATGCCTTATGTTCCTATATGTTCTGAATAAACTTCTCTTCCAAGACACATGAACATTAAACTTCACATGTCTTCTTCACTGTGTATTTAGGGACACTCTTTCCCATTTATCACCTGCTAATCTTTGGCAGTGATATTAAATGACATTTGTTAGAGGATATTTTGATCTATCTTTGAAAAGGGTGGTAAAGAGGAATTCGTCACAGTAATGCCTTTTCTATTTTGTGTACAAATTTAGCTTGCTTGCTGAAATAGATTCTAATTTTATAGTGGTGGTAAAGAACTCTTGCTTTAGTTTCATGGTTTATTTAAATAATTAAAAATTTGATACATTCTTGAAGTCTTTGTAAATTTAGCAGCCTTCAAAACCAGCCTTCTTCCTTTGGTAGCTCAAAAGGCCAGTGCCAGCACAAGTCCTACACAGCGCTTTTCTTCTTTTCCCTTGGCCGGGGATTTGGCCCTGTCCTGTGTATTGACAGTCTAAAGCTATGAGGTGTGGTCCAGTCACTTGAAATCATTCAAATTATGAAGTTAAAATGTATGATGTCAAGCCTTTCTGGGTGACCAGGGTAAACATTTCTGTGCCTCAGTGACTAGCATTCCACATCAAGACGGGTGGAAGTAAAACTAAGACTCAGGTGCTAAGGGGCTAAAACATGTACATTTTACAGGCTAAACATAATGGAGTATTCTGGGTCAGACATCCCATTCTCCACCTTGCTGGTTCTAAAGCCCACCAGGAGCACATGTGCTCTCCCCCGATCAGGTGCTGCTTGGGGAGTGCTCTGCCTGTTGTACTTTACCCCTTCCAGCTTTGAACTCCTGCACTGTTTACTAGTCCTCAGAATGCGTTCTTTAGCCTACATTTGCTGGCTACAGTACTCCCCACCTCTGATTCCTTCAGGGCCCCCTTCCCTGCCAACTTGACAGCCCTGTCTTGCTGGTCCCATTTCTGTTGTCAAATTGAGAAACATCTCTCTTAAGTGTCCTTCACCATAAGAACTATAAGATGTCAGCCCTTCCAAGTTTTCTTGTGTAGAGACTAATCATTGAATTGACAACACTCAGTAACCAGTTTATTCTTGCCTTTGTTGTAGTGACTTCTTGTGAGATCTACTGCACATTCTTTAGTAGTGGTACTGCTGCAGTATTGAATGGACAGAACGTCCATTAAAATTTGTTTTAAATGTTCTTGTTTTTCAATTATAGTTGTCCCACTTTTTCCCCCATTGCTCTCCCATGCACTGCCTTCCCACCTCTGCTTCCACAGTAGAGCTCCACCCTGTTGCCCATGTCCATCAGTCCTTTACACTTGTTCTTTAACAAGACCCTTCCCTTTCTTTTCCCATCATCCCCCTCCTCACTCCCCTTAGATCGCTGTCAGTTTGTTCCTTACTTCCATGTGTCTAGTTCTGTTCTGCTAGTTTTTTTGTTTTGCAGAACTTGCATTTTTGACTAAGTATTGAAGAGAACTGAGGCCGCTGCATGGCAGATGTGGAACATTTTCATTGTGGGCAGCACTGCTCTTGGGCTGTGTCACAACCAGTGGCCTGGAGCCTTGCCTAGTAGCCGAGGTATTGCTGGCGGTCTCCCCCAAGCTCTCACACTTGTCTCACATTTCTCTCAAAATTTGTGACATGCTTTCCTAGTCCCTTTAACACTTCCCTGTATTTTCACTTGCTTTTCTCCCACCTGCAAGCACCGCCTGCTTCACTCACTTTCCACTTGTGTAAATCCTACATGATTTCATTTATGTTCACTGTCTGCAAGGTTTTACATTTTGAAATTTTCAGTAATTTTTCAAATTTACTTTCAAAATTATTTTGTATTAGTGCCCTGTATGCCTTAGGCATTCAGGGAATAGTCATCGGAAATGGAGAGTCTCTATACTACTGTCTAAAAATTACCAATCAAGGGCCAATTTTGGGCAGTTGCCTGCTTTTATCAATAAAGTTTTTCAAAAAAGATTTTAAATTTAATTTTAGAGAGAGGGGAAGGGAGGGAGAAAGAGAGGAAGACAAGTATCCATTGGTTGCCTCTCACGCATGTCCAGCTGGGGCCTGGATTGCAACCCAGGCATGTGCCCTGACTGGGAGCCAGACATGCAACCCCTTAGTTCATAGGCTGGCATTCAATCCACTGAGCCACACCAGCTAGGGCATAAATAAAGTTTTATTGGGAACACTGACATATCCATTTATTTGCTCATAGCCTGTGAGCACTTTTGTACTATAATAGTGAGTTGAGTAGTTCTAAGAGACTATGTGACCCACAATGTCAAATATATTTGCTATTTGGTCTTTTACCAAATAAATTTCCCAGCCTGCTCTACATTTGTGATATTGAAGGCTCTCACAATTGCTCATCTTAGAATTTGAAAGTCACAGAATAAGTCAATTAATATGCCTAGATGAAGTGACTATGATTATTCTTCATTAATGCAGTTGCTTGACTATTCTATTGTAAGGTTGCATATAATTATCATTAACATTATGGAAGTTAAACACATGTTTCAGGGTAGAATAAATTCCCAAGTATTCCTTCAATTGTTAAAACAATGTTTGACTAAATCTTACCTTACTAATTCTTTTTGTCTGCCTAATAAGATTGTTTCATTGAAATGGAACAAAGAATGATAATTACCAAGCTCATTACTATTTTTTTACTTTATTCCTTTCAAGTATAGTTTGCCTTAATTTTGTAAAAACTTTCTAAATTTAAAATGCAATTTACATCCTTAAAATATGTGCTCTTGGGTTAACTCCCAGAGCATAAGATTTATTCTAAATTAATATTCATTAAACATATATATGATGCTGATTAGAATACCTGTAAAGCAGATGTAAATTCAACATTAATTTACTTGTTTCTAACAAAACTTTGATTGATCTTTGTTTGCAGGCTAAAAAAAAAAAAAAAGAATAAAGAGAAGAGAGAAACATTAAAGTGTCAGAAGTAAAGCAAAAAACACATTTCATGAAATAAGTTATTTAGGTCTTTGAGATAACATAGAGGGTCATGAGATAACACATGAATCAGATCTTACCCCACATCAGGCTTTACTAATGATTTACTGATAATAATTTACTATAATATGTCACACAATTTATATGACATTTTTTATTTTAATTTTATTGTTGTTGTATTACATCCATCCCATTTCCCCTCCCCATCCACCTACTCCCCAATAAAGTCAATCCCACTTGTCCATGCCCATGTATATGACATTATATTCTATAAGTGTAAAGATTCCAGATTCGTTAACCTTTAGTAACAAATAGGAAGATTTGGTACATCCTGATAAAATAACTCCAGTTAAGGAACTTGTTTGTTATTGTTGTTGAGATATAAATAGTAAAAGCCAATATTTTTCTTAAAATGTTTGAAAATAAAGGCCCATCTGAAAGAGGTTGGGTTACTAGGGGAGGCTAGTTATGCCTTCAAGAGATGTTGACTATATTTGAAGATGAGTTCTGATGCCAGAGGAATTCATGCTTCCTAAATGTAAGGCATAGGGCATAGTGATCGCCAATTGTAACAGTGAGTTGAGTAGTTGTAACAGAGACTACGTGACCCACAGTGCCAAATACACTTGCTACTTGCCAAGTTTTCTGTAATGGAGATCCTGTCTAGCTAGGACAAATTTTCCCTTCATTAAGCTATCTGAGTCCAGGGTGCTTAACAAGGTGGCAGTAAGGGAAAGTGCAGATGCCAGCATAGTTCTTGAAATAATAACCAGCAACTTCAAAAGTAGTATAAATACAAAGTAAGCTGCTCTGGTCTGTTTTTTAAAGGCCTGGTACAGAAAGTGATAAGTAGTAGATGGAGCCCTGGCTGTTGTGGCTCAGTGGATTGGTGCCGTCCTGTGAACCCAAAGGTCGCTGGTTCGATTCCCCAGTCAGGGCACATAACCAGGTTGCAAGCCAGGTCTCCAGCCAGATCCATAGCTGGAGGAGTTGAAAGGCAGCCATATATCGATGTTTTGCTCTCTTTCTTTCTCCTTCCCTGCCCTTTTCTCAAAAAATGATAAAATATTTTTAAAAAATAGTGGAAGGATACATGCGTGTGGATAATGGAATCCATATTCACTTAGTCCCCACTTCTAACCAATTCTTATTTTTTTATAGATTTAAAAAAATTTTATTTTTCAATTACAGTTTACATTCAATGTTGTTTTGTTTTAGTTTAAGGTGTATAACATAGTGGTTAGACAATCATATACTTTACAAAGTGTTCCCCCCCATATTTCCAGTACCTACCTGGCACCACACAGTTATTATTGATTGTATTCTCGGTGCTGTACTTTATATCCCTGTGAGTATTCTGTAACTACCAAATTGTGGTTCTTACTCCCTTTTTTGTTTCATCCATCCCTTCAACCCTCCTTCCTTCTGGCAACCATTAGTCTGTCTCTGCACCTCTGAGTCTGTTTCTGTTTTGTTTGTTCATTTTTTTCTTTAGATTCCACATATAAATGAAATCATATAATATCTGTCCTTCTCTGACCGAGAAAGCATAATACCTACCTGCTAGGTCCATCCATTCTGTCACAAATGGTGAGTTCCTCCTTTTTTATGGTTGAGTAGTATTCCATTGCATCTATGCATCACAACATTTTTATTTACTCATCTATTGATGGGTACTTGGGTTTCTTCCATAGATTGACTACTCAAAATAACACTGCAATGAACATACAGTGGTACATACATTATTTCAAATTAGTATTTTGGGTTTCTTTGGCCATATACCCAGAGGTAGAATTGCTGGATCATAAGACAGTTTCATTTTTATATTTTTGAGGAAATTCTGTACTGTTTTACACAGTGGCTGGGCCAGTCTGCATTCCTGCCAACAGTGCATTAGGGTTCCCTTTTCTCCACATCCTCACCAGCACTAGTTGTTTGTTGATTTGTTAATGATGGCCATTCTGACTAGTGTGAGGATTTCACTGTGGTTTTAATTTGTATTTCTCAGACGCTTAGTGATGTTGAGCATCTTTTCATATGTTTATTGACCATTTGTATGGCCTCTTTGGAGAAGTGCCTATTAAGGTCCTGTACCCATTTTTAAGTTGAGTTGTTTGCGGGGTATTATTGTTTGGTGTTATATGAGTCCTTTGTAAATTTTGGATATTAACCACTTATCATATGTATCATTGGTGAATAGCTTCCCCCGTTCAGTAGTCTGTCTTTCTGTTTTGTTGACAGTTCCCTTTGCTGTGCAAAACCTTTTTAATTTGATGTAGTTCCATTTGTTTGTTTATTTTTGTTTTCCTTGCCTGAGAAGGTAGATCAGAAAAAATATTGGGGAAAGAAATGTTTGAGATTTTACTGCTTACATTTTTTTCTAGTTTATGGTTTCAGGCCTTTCGTTTAAGTCTTTAATCCATTTGAGTTTATTTTTGTAAATGGTGTAAGAAGGTGGTTTAGTTTCATTTTTTGGAAGTATCTGTCTCATTTTCCCAACTCCATTTATTGAGTAGACTGTTTTTATCCTGTTTTTTTGTGTTTCCTTCCTTTGGCAATGTTAATTGGCCATGTAGACATGGGTTTACTTCTGGGCTGTCTGTTCTGTTCCATTGACCTATATATTTGTTTTTATGCCAGTACCATGCTGTGCTGATTATTAATATCCTTATCGTATAGGTTGGTATTAGATAGCATGATTGCTCCAACTTTGTTTTTCTTTCTCAGCATATATTTTCTAAGCAGTGGCCTCTTAAGGGTTTTAAGCAAAGAGGAACGACAAGATTTGCAAATTAGGAAGACTGGTGGGAAATATGGCAGCAGTTCAAAGGTGCAAGTCTGAAGGCAGGAAGAGCCAGCAGTTAATGACTCTTGAAGGTGTGGACCTAAAATATGAAGGAAATAGGTCAGGGAGGAGAACAAAGATCGTAGTAGGATTGATAAACTAGGAAGGAAAATTTGAGTATGTATGTTTTAATACCAGTTTGTTACATTTTTTTTTTTTTGCATTTTATATACACAAACACATAGAAAATAATAACTGTGAGAGCCTTAAGACCATAACATCACTAATGTTAATTATTTTTAGGTAGCAAGAATTCAGGAATGAATACCTTTTTTCTTCGTGTTTTTCAATGTTTTGCTTTGAACATGGATTAATTGTATCATCAGAAAAGGAGCATGGCCTTTAAAAATAATGAGGTTAGGATAAAAACCACTGCTATAAAAGGAACACATAAGGTATTGACAAAAAATAATAATAATAGGACCAAGAGAAGGCAGGCAGGCACAAAAAGACAAATACTACATGATCCTATTTTTATGAGGTTTCTAGAGCAGTCCAAGTCTGAGAGACACCAAGTAGAATGGTGGCTGCCAGGGTCAGAATGGGGGGGTAGGGTGGGATGAAGGGGAGAGGGAGAATTGTTTAACAGGTACACAGTTTTAGTTTTGCAAGAGAAAATATTCTGGAGATGGGTTGTATAACAATGTGAATATGCCTAACTTGACTGAACTAACTATTTGAAAATGGTTAAGATGGTAAATTTTATGTTATGCGTGTTTTACAGTTTTAAGAAATATAGGACAAATCCGAATGTCATGATTGACTCTTAAGTATGCTGTTGCATGTGGAAGCAGATGTATCATGAACCTAGGCTTAGGATTGTGCTGGGCCGGTGTGCAAGGTGATGAGGAGTGCTCGTTAGTCAGAGCAAACTGGTCGTTTAGTTCTGGGGTCGGAAAACCTAGGGGAGCAATAAGAGGCCAGGAAGTGCTCTTAAAAGAGCAGGCAAATTGGGAAGATGCCAAAGAGACTGGAGATTGTAAAACAGACACTAGGAAATGGGAATTTAAATGTATTCTGTGAAAGTGTTACTGACCTACTGCGTTCATTGGAAATCCGTGTCCTGTTAGATGGGATGTTCCTTAGAGGTTGCCTGGAACTGTTCTTATTTGAGCTTTGTAATAGTTGAGGGAATGAGCCTAAATACCTAAATATGCTCAATAAAATTCTTTACTTTTTGAAGAAAGTGTGTATGTTGAGTCTCATGTCCCATATGTGGAAAACGCCTTCTGCATGCCTGTCTCTTCCTTCTGTGTTCTTTTTTTTTTTTTTAAAGATTTTATTTCATTATTTTTAGAAAGAGGGGAAGCGAGAGAGGCAGAGAGGGAGAGAGACATCAATGTATGGTTGCGTTTCACCTGCCTCCAGCCACAGACCTGACTGGAGACCTGGCTTGCAACCTGGTTATGTGCCCTGGCTGGGGAATCAAACCTGCGACCTTTGGGTTCACAGGCCGGTGCCTTAACCGGCGCCTTAACCACTGTGCTACCAGCCAGGGCCCCTTCTGTGTTCTTACTATGAGCCACAGATAGTACGGTGTTGCCAACTAGGTCTCTGTATTCCTGGTCTGCTCCTATACCCTTCCTGTTTTCTGTCTAAGTGGAATAATAATTCCACTTAGATTTGGGGAAAATAGTATAAACAAATTTTGACTCCACCCTAAAGAATACAATTAACTGTTTTTGGGTAGGCCTGAGCATTTCTAGATTAAACAAGCTTCTTGCATGGCCTTAAACACACCAAAGTTGCACAGCTACTGTTTGAGAAATGTGAACTTTGTCTTTCTGAGTTTAGAATTACCTTACGATATTTCTTTGTGCTATATAATACTATTATTACCTAATGTTTTTAGACATTATTAAAGTTTGCAGTAGAGTCTGGAATTTATTTTCCTAAGAAACTTGATGTCAGCAGGATACTAATATGGGTCTTTTTTCTTAACACAAACAAACAAAAACATGAGCTATTTTACGTGTTTGATGCTGAAAAACCAATAGTGCAGACTTCCATTAGAAAGGTAATTTTCTCCACATTGGGGAAATTCTTAGTCATTCAAGCCATATAATTTATAAGAAAAAGTTTGATTATAACAAAGATACTGTCATACGAAAGACTGAGAAGATAGAACATGCTTTGTTAAACTTTATGTACTCTTCTCTGACAAAAATTACAGCAATCTTCAATTTGTGTTGTTTGAATTATTTAATAAACAAGATTTAGAAAGAAAAGGTTCCTAGATTTTTATCATCAGTTTGATGTTGAGAGTACATTCTAGGGCCTAAGTGAACGTGAATGATATGGTCATTTAAAAGAACTGTGAAGGAGTTTTAAAAAGTTAATTAATCTTCTCCAGGCCTGTTAATTAATCTTTTCCAGACCTGCTAATAATGTTTGTTTTGCCTTTCTTAGATACATTTAGGAATCTGCTTTTACATAAGAAAGCTTAAAATGAATGATCTTATTTTTTTCTTGCTTGATTTTATTGTAAAATAAAACACAGCTACAGAAAACTATATAAAACACATTTATAGTCTAATAAAGGCAAATACGTTTGAAGTTACCTCCTGGGTCAAGAAATAAATAACTTAAGCGTCTTCCTTAAGTTCCCACCCATTCACAGCCAGGCCCTTCCCCTCCTAGTAAGCACCGTCCTGAGTTTGTAGTAATTACTTTGTGTTTTAAAAAATGGTTTTAGGCCCTGGCTGGTAGCATAGTGGATAAGGCACCGGCCTACGAACTAAGGGTCACAGGTTCGATTCCCCAGCCAGGGCACATAACAAGGTTGCAAACCAGGTCTCCAGTCAGGTCTGTGGCTGGAGGCAGGTGAAAAGCAACCATACATTGGTGTTTCTCTCCCTCTCTGTCTCTCTCCCTTCCCCTCTTTCTAAAAATAATGAAATGAAATAAAATCTTTAAAAAAAAAAGGTTTTATCATTCAACTGTAACTTCAGACACTAACGTTGAGCTTATTAAAAAAAGTTGATCTGTTTTTAAAATCTCTTTTGATAGCACTGTTCAATAACAGGAGCCACTTGTAATTTTCAATTTTCTAGTAGCCATATTGTAAAAAAGGGGGAAGAAATAAGTACAATGAATATATTTTCTTTAAATATATGCAAAATATTATTTCACTGTGTAATCAATATAAAATTATTGAGATATTTTATATTCATTTTTTAGGGGAAAGGTACTCAACATTTGAAATCTGGTTTGTAACTTTTACTTAGAGCACATTTGGCCAGTCAGGAGCCCATTTAGCTTGCTGTTCTTTTATACTTGTGACATATTCCATTACTCCCATTACTTTGGGGATATTTCCTTACTTTCTGGCATTCCAGATGTTCCAAAATCATCTTGTACCTGGTCTGTCCCAACCTTGACCTTGGCCATATCTCTACAGAGCCCTGGTTCTTTTTAGTTCTAAAATTTTTGAAGATCAAAATATGGGCACTAGGTATGCATTGTTCCTGGGGGTGTGTTTGCTAAGTGGTCACAGCTAGGGAATATAGATATATGTATGTGTATGTGTATGCATCTAACAATCCATCCATATACACACATGTATGTATGTACTTCTACATATACTTATTTTTTGTATGCGTGAAATCATGACTTCACACCACTACTTCCAATTCCAGTTTATCCCCATGAGTTCGTTCTTCCTCTCTCTTTCTTTCAGCCTGAAAACCCTGACAGTCAGTACTGTCAACCCCATTCACAGTCCTGTAGTCCCTCTAGTATAGTTTCTGAACTGCTTCTCACAGTTTACACTACAAAAAGCCAACCTAGGAAGAGTTCAGGATTTATTGGCTCTTTTGTGTTCACAATTCAGAGTATATAGTCAAATATGGTGTGTATGAGTTTCTTGAAGTAATTCTTCCTCCCACCCTTCAATGTGGTTATGGTATTTTCTTCAGATATAAAGGAGTATGTATTTTTTGGTTTTATTTTATTTTTAAAATTAAAATTTTTTATTATTTTTAGAGAGAAGGGTAAGGAGGGAGAAAGTAAAGGAGGGAAACAGCAGTGTGTAGTTGCCTTTCACCTGCCTCCAGCTAGACCTGGAGACCTGGCTTGCAACCTGGTTATGTGCCCTGGCTGGGGGATCAAACCAGCGACCTTTGGGTTTGCAGGCCGACGCCTTATCCACTATGCCACCAGCCAGAGCGCAGTTTTAGGTATTTTTCCTCTACCCACTCTTACTGACTTTTCCCCTTTCCTTCCTTCCTTCCACCCACCCACCCATCCATGTATCTATTGCCATCTTCAAAAGTTAAAGCTGTACAAGGCACCCCCAGGGAAGGTCACACTCCCTCCTATATTCCTCCCACCCTTCTTCCCCCAACCCCTGTAGACAACTTCCGTCACTGTTTTCTAGCTTATCCTTTTTATGTTTCATTTTTGTAAGAAAAGACATGTGTATGCTTTCTTATTTTCCCTTTTTCACATACTGTGTCCAGAATAAGCACATCTATAGACTGAAAGTAGATACATGGCTGCCTAGGGCTGGGGAGGTTGGGGACTGTTGAGGAACTAATGGGTACAGGGCTTCTTTCTGGGATGATGAAAATGTTCTAAAGTTGTAGCAGTGGTTGCACAACTCTACAGGTACTAAAAACCATTGAATCGTACACGTGAAATGGTGAATTGTGCTGTATGTGAATTGCATCTCAATAAAGATATTTTTTAAAGGTAGCATATTATATATACTCTTTTTGTACATCGCTTATTTTACATTCAACTAACTGTCTTATGGCATTCACTTGCCATGACTTCATAGAGATCTTTGCTCTTTTTAATAGCTACTTAGTACTTTATGTGAATGTAAAATAGTTAATTTTGCTGGTCTCCTCTTCCTGGATATTTAGGTATCTTTTGGTTGTTCTCAAATATAGATAGCACTACAATGAATAATTGCGTGCATCTATACTGTCCCACTGTTGGAGGGTTATCTTTAGGGTATGGCCCTTGAAGTGGGATTACTGGGTCAAAAAGCAAATGCATATATAGTTATTTATTAGATAATGTCAGTTTTTCTCCATAGAGGTGGTCTTATTTTGCATTCCCAGCAATGAATGCCTGTCTTCCCATAACATGGCCAGTGGAGTATATTATCAAGTTTTTCAATATTTGCCAATACGATGGCTGAAAAATAATTTCATAATGGTTCAAATTTGCATTTATCTTGTGTTTAAAATTGAGTATCTTTTAATATTTTAAGGGCCATTTTAATATGAATCACCTTTTTCACTTTTTTAGGCCTATTTTTCTGTAGGATGTTTGTTCTTGTTCTATCATTAAAAAGCTCTTTGACATGGACAACAGGTGGGATTGACTTTGGGGGGAATGGGTGTGTGGGGAGGGGGACAGAGGGGAGCAAAAAGGGGATGGATGTAATACAACAACAATAACATTTTTAAAAAAAGCTCTTTGCACATTAGTTATTTACTCCTTTTTTCTGTTGTATGTTGCAAATACTTTATTACAGTTTGTCTTTTGACTTTACTTATGCAAAAGTTTAATTTTTAGCCATTTTCAATTTTTTTCACATTTAGATTTTAAATCATAGCTAGAAAGCTTTTTCTTACACTCATGTTAAAGAGGACATCACCTGTATTTTCTTCTAGTATTTCTTGAGTTTCATGTTTTACATTTAGCTCTATGATGCATTTGGAGTTTCTTCTTCTGTATAGAGGAATGGATATAATTTTATCTTTTTCCAAATAGCTATCCAGTTGTATCAAAAAAGCTGTCTTTGTCTCAGTTTGAGACATATCTCTAGGCATAGAGACTTGGTTTTTCCCTTTTTCCACCTGTGGGAATGTAGTTCACGTGAGTGTCGTTTGTCACCAGTCTAGCTGTCTAGTTGTATCAAGACTATTTATTAAAAAGGCTGTCTTTATCTCAATTTGAGATCTGTTTATAACATATGCTAGATATTGGTCTTATTTCTGGACCCATCCATTTCCATCGCTGTATGCATAGGCTACACACTGTTAGAATCAAGAGGCTTTTTAATGTTTTAATATTTTTGATGGTTCTTTCTTTTCAGTGTGTTCCTAGTTGTTCTTGGGTGTTTATTTTTACATTTGAATTTGGTAAAGAATGACTATAAAATTACAAGAGCTCATTGCTATTGTAGGGGATTTCATTAAGTTTTACATTAACTTGGGGAGAACTGTCATTTCCTTCCCAGGACTCAAATATGAGTAGCATTTCATTTACCTCCTCCCCATTCTTTGTGTGATCATTTACTTCCACATATGCTACAGACCCAACCTTACAGTGTTATTATTTTTGCTTTAAACATCAGTTGCTTTTTCAGGAAATTAAGAGAGAAGAGGAAAAATGGTCTTTTATATCTACTCGCATATTTACCATTTCCAGCACTCTTCATGATGTCTGTAGACCTGAGTTTCTGCCTGGTGCCCATGGACGTCAAGATGTCCTTACCAGGAGCAGGGGGTGTGTTTTCTTGAGTATGAGTCCACACTGGTGGTCTAGAAGTGCTGGCAGACGACATTCTAGCCTTGTTTCTGATTTTATGGGAACAAGCACTCAAAATACTATGACTAATTATTCTTATTCACTATGACGTAGTAGGCTGATTTTCAGTTTTCAGGAAATGTATAAACTTTAATGACAAGTAATTTGTATAGAAGAGAGTTACCATTGAGTTAGATCTCATTCCAGTTTTGCTGCATTTTCCACTCAGCATATTGCTATTCACCCCACCATGAGGCTTAGGAAATACTGCAAGGTAATTTTTAAAGCATTTTTTTTACTGCCGGGCAATTTTAATATTAGGTGAAGCGAAACATAATTAGGAATGTAGATCTGCCTAAATCCCTCGATGTTCCGTAATGTGCTCTACAGTCCCAAATTGATGATGTTTTGGTTTGTCTCCATTATCTTCTTCATTAACAGAACAATTGTAGCGTTGACTGTTTGAAAATTGGTGTTGTTTGGAACCTCTTTATATATTTGTACTCTCTTGAAAACCAGATCTGTTTAAAAGTTGAACATTTAGTTTCAGCCTTTGTTTAAAAGGAGCCATAGCTACTGTTGTTAAAGACTTCTTAAAAATCTTTTTTCTGTTATGTCTTTTATGTGATAATCCTTGAACAATATATGCAAGTCTATAAAAGTTAGGTTTATTTTTTCACTAATGAATTTTAGAAAGTTTTCACCAAACATGGATTTTAGTCACTGGCCTGGAGACTCAGTTTTCCTCTTTTGCCACCTGCGGAAAGATAGTGTGAGTGTCATCATCTGTCTGGTTGCAGTGGTTGATTTATTCAATTAGCAGTGAAGACAAGCTTGCCCTTAAATAGAGACAGAAGAGAGCTAATATTAGAACAGCTAAGCATTCTCAAGTGCGAAGAACTTCATCCAAGGTGCCCTCTTTAAAGCGGGATTAGATTTCACGTTGATGGAAACCTGTAGTTGGTGATGTTTCATATTGTAAGTTTTGCCCTTAATAGCAAGAATTGTCTTCAATATTATAGGTAATAATTTTGTGAGGAATCTCATTTAGATTCCCATATTTAAATAAACTTTTTCTAGGGATATCTTACATTTCTTAATGTTTTTTGAAACTAAACTTTTCATAAACCTAATTTTAGTGACTGTTGTTCCATAAATGATATTTTTAATATTAAGCAAAAACCACCATGTGATACAGGATACCTTCTAACTCTGATGTATTATCTTTGTAAAGATAAGCGGTGAGCAGGGAGACATGGAGAGCATGTGGGGAGTACTATATTGATTATGCCTCTTCTGAAAGACACATGTGATCTTTCATTTAAACTTAACAATAGATCCATGAAGTACGTAGTATTAAATGCTTTTTAAAGGGTGCATGCGATAAATTGGCAAAATTTTAGTAAAATAAACAACATTCTGCAAAAGTGTTATATTTTGAAATAAATTCATTATGTGTAAATAAATGTCATTTTTTTAATTGTTCAAAAAAGTCTTCATTTGCTGCAATAATAGACTCCATTCGACTTTGGAATCTTAAGCACGCTTTAATTAACTTTTCTTTATCCATGGACATCATAATGTTTTCAATCTTGGCTTTAACAGCTTCTTTATTGCAGTAAGGCTGCATACATAATAGTCAAAAGGATTTGTTTGCATCTGGTGAACTAGGCAGCCAGATTTCCTTTGACCAGAATTCAGGAACATTGACACAGAGACATTCTTGTACCTTTTCGGCATTCTGTGCTGGTGCACCATCTTGTTGGAAGATAATATGCCGTCCATTTGTGACTTGCTTCATCCACGGTACAACCATTTCTCTCAAAATGTCAAGGTAAACATCCTGGATCTTCACTGATGGTTTTCTGGATTCTGTGTACAATATCTGGACTTGTGCAATCATTGCATAGGTTATGCTTTTTTCTTGTTAGTGTGGTAACATCAGGATCAGCATCATACACCTTCTTCACGTTGTAAACTGTACATAAAGGGATGTTATTGAAGTGTGCAATTTCCTTGGCAGTTTGCCCTGCACGCAGGGCATGAAATAAGAAGATGCAAAGTTATTGCCAATAGATCGTGCACACCCTGTATGAAGAAGGGAGGAGAGATTAAATGACTTTAATAAAGTCACAGCTATTGAGTTGTAGAGCTGAGCTTTAAACATACCTCAGTTTGATTTCTATTATGTCATGCCTGTTCCAAAGACCCACAGGTAATTTACATAGTGCAGAGAGTCTATAGGTGACACAGGTGACACAAGTATTTCTTGAAGGCTGGAGTTTCTTCCTTTTCCCTTCATCAAATTCAGTTATTGGAAGGTTCAGCATAAAAATAATGAACCTACTTGCATTTCCTCTCTTCCCACCCCCAAAAGTTCTTGTGTCCATTCAGCTAACATCTTTCTCTAGATTGTAAAACTGAGAAGAAATAAAGGAGCCACGTAAGCCACTAGCTAGTTGTCAGCCTATTAATAATGGGAAGTTTGCTAAGATGATTCTTAATTGTTACTGCAGTGGTGTGTGTAATTTATAGCAAATTAATTTCCATCTTTTCATATTGCCAGTTACGACATTTGACACCGTGACTTGTCAATGTTTACATGTTTTTATTTTCAGAGCTCTGTATTATTAATTGTTGCTTTTAGCTCTCTAACTCTCTCAGTTTACAGTTCAAAAATTCTTATTTTAAGGTAACTCTGGGAGTGCCTTAGATTTCAAGTGTAATTTATGCTTTTAACAAAGATTTACTCTCCCATTTTTGCCTTGTTGTACTAAATAAAATGTATTCCCCCTTTTCTAAACATTTTTTTTCCTAAAAGTCACTTTGAATGAGAAGTGTCTAGTGCCATGTGAAAGGCTGTGTAAAATATTGTCATTTAAATGCATCTCATCAGAAAGTAAAGGAAATGAATGAAAGCACAGATGGGAATAGCTAGGGATGCTGTTGAGGTCGTGCTTGTGGGTATTTTCTTCCTTTGTTCCCGAAGGGGCATCCAGCTCCAGCCTTTGCAGCCTTCGTGGTACTGGCTCATCAGTGGAACAAGTTTTAATCCTGTAGTTTGCTTGACCATGTGGCATTGGCAGAGGTGATTTCGATACTGGGCGTGATGAGAAAAAGTGGAGGTGCTGGAGCTTGTCTCGAGAAGAATAAGAAATAGCTAATTAATATCTATAAATACTTTTGAGACAATTTTAATAAATTGGATTCAGTGCAGTTTAGTTTTGGCCTGGTTTCACTGTTATCGCTTCTCTCTTCTAATTCGATGCTGAGGCACAATGATTCATTAGTTTAAAGTTGCTTTTCTTCCAAAGAGCTCAAAGCTTTTTAATAGGAAATATTTATGAAGCGGGTAAATGGAGAGTTGCAGTGACAACTAGTTGGTGGAACCAGAGTGTCTTCTGCCTGTTGGTGAGAGCTGCCTTTTGTATCGGCTAGACTACTTAATGTGCCCATTATCCTAGCTCACCAGCGTGTCCCATTAGACAGATCTCTTTGGTGCATAACCAGCAAGGCTCCCTTGGAGCCTCTCCCTTATCACTTTTTAGATCCTAGAGCAGACATTGCAGGAGTGCTCAGCGAGAGGAGAAGCCTGTGCCCAGCACCACGTTAGCCCTGGGCTAATCGAATGCACACAAATACTGGTAGAACTATCATCAGGTCCCAGGGACTTTGCCCACTTTTTGCCTCTGAGGCCAGTGTTCCTACAGCACCAGGGACAGCGCCTTGCTGGTGTTAGGTCTGCAGGAAATGTGTTGGCTTTGTATCATTCTCCTTTCTCTTTTGTTCTTTCTCAGCTGGTGATTTCCAAGTAGATACCCAAGTAATTGGCAAAGTTCACAGCCATCACCAGGCTGCCCTCCTTGTCTGTTTTTAGCATGGCCTCCAGCTCCCTTGCGGCGGACCTCTGAGAAAGGAGAGGAATGTGTGCCTTCCACAGATGCCAAGGGACCCCTGAGACAGACCCATCTGAGCGGGCATACCCTGCTTATGAAGCAAATGATTTTTTTTTGATGATTAAAGAAAAAGCCCTAGGTAAATGCAGAGTTGTGGGGTTTATAATTTTGTGCCTGGTAGGTTCAGTAATTTTAGTCATTCTAAAATTGTTTTGATCTTAAATAATGAAAAAATGAAATACATAGATGATTTTTAACTGGTGGCTTGATGGGGGATAGAAATATAGCTGACACTTCTTAGCATCTAATCAAAATCCTTTTACTTCCAAAATTAAATTGCTAATTCCGAGGAACAGTGTGCTGACAGTGCCTGCAATTAAGATCTCATCTTTGTGTAAGACAGTTCTGTGTCTTTCAGCGAGTGATACTATTAACAGGAAGGAAGGAGTCCTGCTTTCTCCTTTAAACCTTGAGCTTAGTAACATTAGTATTTATCCACCTTAGTATTAGTGCATCAACATAGTATAAGTCACTTTATAATCACAAATGTTCATATAGTTCATTTACATGAGCTCTTACATTTTTTTATTTTTCTTCCCCGCATGTTTTACTTTTGTCTTATTCTTTGAATTGTCAGCCTTTTGCCTAGCTTTCTTCCTCTCTCCAAGGTAGCAGGTACAAAATGTCACCTTTGTTCCCGAGGAATCAGGGTTTCTCCAAAATGGCATACTAAAACAACAAGGCTTAAGGGAAAAATAAAGGTCAGGGCTGGCCACTCGGAACCTTTGTAACTTTGTAACTGGGTCACTGACTAACTCAAGCACCAAAACAATAACAAGTACTCAAGGAGAAAATTGAGGGACAGTCCAGTCTGGCGTTCACAGAGTGGAAATGCTGCTGTGGGGGTATGAAAAATGTATAAAACCACTTTACTTTCTGAAGCAGCTTTGGAACTCAGCAAGAGCAATGTGAGGGAAACTGGTCATGCTTCAAAGCCCCAGTCTGGCCACTCCTGGCTGCTGTAGTCCTTGGTGAGTTCTCCCTTCTCCAGCAGCAGGCCCCTGCGTGAACCAAGATCCAGGCCTGCTGTACTTTTGTACATTAACTGGATTATATGTCTTTTTAAAACATTGATTTGTATACAGTAGTCAGAAGTTGAAAACAGCAACACTCATCGGTGGATAAACAATGTGTGGTCTATACATGTGATGACATATTATTCATCCTTAAAAAGGAAGCAAATTCTGACACACTTGGCAGCATGCATGAACCTGGAGGACATGATGCTAAATGAAATAAGCCAGTCACAAAAAAGCACATGTACTACATGATTCCATTTTTATGAAATTCCTAGAGCAGTGAAATTCAGAGAGATGGAAATTGGAATAGTGGTTGCCAGGGGCTGGGGGAAGAGGTGGAAGGGAGTTTTGTTTAATGATTAAAGAGTTTCAGTGAGGAAAAATGGAAAACTTCTGGAGATGCATGGTGGCGATCCCTTACTCTTATCATTAATTTTTTTTAACTTATTTTTAATTTAATTTTATTATTGTTGTATTACATTTATCCCATTTACCCCCCACTGGTCTCCTCTGCCCCACCCTCCCTGTCCCCTCTCCCACAGTCAGTCCCACGTGTTGTCTATGTCCATGGGTCATCCATGCTAGTTCCTTGACTAAGTGTTCCCTTTCTTTGCCGCTTTCCTCTCCCTCCTCCTCCCCTCTGCACACTGAAAGTTTGTTCCTTGTTTCCATGCCTCTGGTTCTATTTTGCTTATTTGTTTTGTTCATTAGTCTCCTGTATTGGGTGAGATCATATGGTATTTGTCCGTCACTGACTGGCTTATTTCACTAAGCATAATACTCTCCAGTTCCAACCATGTTGTTGTAAAAGGTAGGAGTTCCTTCTTTCTTTCTGCTGTGTAGTATTCCATTGTGTAAATGTACCAAGTTTTTTGATCCAATCATCAATGGGCAAGTGCTCTTTCCAGCACTTGGCTATTATAAATAGAGATGTTATGAAATGAACATAGGGGTGCATAGATTCTTCTGAATTGGTATTTCAGGGCTCTTGGAGTATAATCCTAGCAGTGGGTCAAAAGGCAGTTCTATTTTTAGTTTTTGGAGGAAATTCTATACTGTTCTCCATAGTACCTGCACCAGTCTGCATTCCCGCCACCAGTGCACCAAGGTTCCATTTTCTCCACATCCTTGCCAGCATTTGTTTGTTGATTTGTTAATGATGGTCATTCTGACAGGTGTGAGGTGGTTTCTCTCTGTGGTTTTAATTTGCATCTCTGATGGCTAGTGGTGTTGAGCATTTTTCATATGCCTTTGGGCCCTTTGTATGTCCTCCTCAGAAAATTTGTCTGTTCAGGTCCTTTGCCCATTTTTTAATTGGGCTGTCTGTCTCCCTGGTGCTGAGTCATATAAGTTCTTTATATATTTTTGGATAAGCAACCCTTGCTGAGGTTTCATTGGCAAATATGTTTTCTCATACAGTTGGTTCCCTTTTAATTTTGCTGGTGTTTTCTTTAGCTGAACAGAGACTTTTCATTTCGATATAGTCCCATTTGTTTATTTGTTCTTTTATTTCCTTTGCCCTTGGAGAAGTATCAGCAAACATATTTCTGCATAGGATATCTAAAATTTTACTGCCTACATTTTAATTATGTTAATTTCTTCCTATTCATGAACATGGTATATGCTTCCATTTATTTGTATCTTCCTTAATTTCTTTCTCAGTGTTCTGTAACTTTCTGAGTATAGGTCTTTTACCTCCTTGGTTAAGTTTATTCCTAGGTACTTTATTTTTTTGTTGCTATAGTAAATAGAATTTTTCCTCTAGTTTCTATCTCTGATATTTCATTGGTGGTGTACAAAAATGCCTTCAATTTCTGGATACTGACTTTGTATCCAGCTATGTTGCCAAATTCACTTAGGTCAAGTCATGTTTTGGTGGAGTCTTACTGGGTTTTCTACGTACACTATCATGTCATCTGCAAATAATGACAGATTCCCTCCTTTCCAATTTGGATACCTTTTTTGATTTTTTTTTTTCTTGTCGAGATTTCTTTGTCTAGAACTTCCAAAATTAAGTTGAATATAATTCAAGTGGAGAGATTGGACACCCTTGTCTTTTTCCTGACCTTATGGGGAAAGCTTTTAGTCTTTGCCCATTGAGTATGATGTTGGCTGCAGGTTTCTTGTATATTCTTGTGTATTCTCATATATGGCCTTTGTTATGTTATGTTCCCTCTATTCCCACTTTGTTGAGAGTTTTTATCATAAATGAATGCTGTACTTTATCAGATACTTTTTCAGCATATATTGATATAATCATATGGTTTTTATCTTTTATTTTGTTTATGTGGTGTATTACATTTTTTGATTTGTGAATGTTACACCATCCTTGCATCCCTGGGATGAATCTCAGTTGTTCATGGTGTATGATCTTTTTAATGTACTGCTGGATCTGGTTTGCAATATTTTGTTGAGGATTTTAGCATCTATGTTCATCAGCGATATTGGCCTGTAGTTTTCTTTATTCCTTGTGGGTTTTGGGATTAGGATAACACTGGCCTTGTAGAAAGGGTTTGGGAGTCTTCTTTTGGATTTTTGGGAAGAGTTTGAGAAGGATAGGAGTTAATTCTTTCCTAAATGTTGGTAAAATTCATCTGTGTAGCCATCTGGCCCGAGGCTTTTGTGTGCCAGGAGTTTTGAAATTATGGCTTCAATTTCATTAGTTGTTACTGGTCTATTCAGGCTTTCTGCTGCTTCTTGATTCAGTTTTAGGAGATTTTATGTTTCCAGAAATTTGTCCATTGCACCCAGGTTGTCAAATTTCTTGTCATGTAGTTGTTTGTAGTAATTTCTTACAATTCTTTGTGTTTCTATTGTATTGATTGTGATTTCTCCACTTTGATTTCTGATTTTACTTATTCTGGTCCTCTCTTTTTTTTCTTGATGAGTCTGGTTAAAGTCGTGTCAATTTTGTTTATCTTTCAAAAAAAAAAATAGCTCCTAGATTTATTGATTCTTTGAATTTTTCTTTTAATCTCTCATTTAATTCTGCTCTGATCTTGATTATTGCCTTCCATCTACTTGCTCTGGGCTTTGTTTGTTGTTCCTGTAGTTCTTGCAGCTTTATGGTTAGGTTGTTTTGTTTAGTTGAGATTCTTCTATCTCTTTTAAGTAGATCTATATTGTTGTGAACTTCCCTTAGGACTGCCTTCCCTGTGTCCCATAGGTTTTGGGCTGTTGTGTGTTCATTTTCATTTGTTTCTGGACACTTTTTGATTTCTTCCTTTATCTCATTGTTAACCCATTCATTATTTAATAGCATGTTACTCATTCTCCATGAATTTGAGTGTTTTTGTTTTTTTCCCTTGATGTTGGTTTCTATTTTCAAGCTGTTGTGATCTGAGAAGATGCTTGATATAATTGCAGGTTTCTTGAATTTGTTGAGGCTTGTTTTGTGTCTTACCATGTGGTCTGTCTTTGAGAATATTCCATGCGCATTTGAAAATAATGTGTATTTTGCTTCTTGGGTTGAAAGGTTCTGTATGTATCAGTTAAGTCCATTTGTTCTAGAGTGTTGTTTAATGCCATAGTATCCTTGGTGTTTCTTTGCTTGGAAGATCTTTCCATTGTTGACAATGGGGTATTAAAATCCCCTACTTTTATTGTACTGCTGTCAACATCCTTCTTGAAGTCCTCCAAGGTTTTCCTCATACATTTGGGTTCTCTTATGTTGGGTGCATATATGTTTATAAGGGTTATATCTTCTTGATGGATTGTTCCCTTAAGTATTGGGAAATGCCCTTTTTTTGTCTCTTTTTATAGCCTTCTTTGTGAAATCTGTTTTGTCTGATAGAAGTATTGCTATCCAACTTTTTTTTTTCATGTCCATTTGCTTGAAATATATTTTTCCATTCCTTCATTTTCAGTCTGTGTAGATCTCTTGTAGACAGCATATATATAGGTCCCGTTTTCTTATCCATTCAGTTACTCTATGTCTTTCAATTGTTGCATTTAATCTATTTACGTTTAAGGTTATTAATGATAGGTACTTATTTATTGTGACTTTTTCTGTTTGTACCTGTGTTCCACTCTCTCTCTGTTTCTTCATCTTCTTAAAGCAGACCCTTTAGCATCTCTTGCAATGCTGGTTTGGTGGGAATGTATTCTTCTTCTTCTTCTTCTTTTTTTTTTTTTGCATGTTCCTTTGTATTTTATTTACCATAAATATTAATATAGCAAACATTGAAGAAAAACTGAAACGTTTTCATGTAAAGCTTAACACTTAAAATTATACTTGGTCTCTCTACCCACCCCAAATCAACATGCAGATATCATGTACTTTCACATACACTGATTCTAGAGCACTATAAACTCTTGATGGTTTTGTAAGAGTATCTTTGTCCTGTAACTTAAATTTCACACATTGTAGATGGTTGTGATATAATACCATCATTTGTATAGTTTCCCAAGGTTAATACATTCACACAATATTAAGATCTGTATTTTTTTAGCATTATTTTAATAAGCCAAACCGTGAAAAACCCAGGTTCTAGTTGTAAATGTATTTACAAGGACTGCTGCTGAGCTCAAAGCATGCGGAGATTCATGACCACCTAGATGAAGCTGGATATGGAAACTCCTCCAGTAGGTCCAATGATGCATTTTTCACTCACCTTTTCACTCATCCCAAGTATCTCCATATTTGTTTACTTTGACTTCTTTTTTGGGCATCCTGTCCTGCATAGGCCTGACAAGGGATTAGTCTTATGTGCTAAAGTTACTTCATATGCTTCTCTGTTTTTAATCCTTAATTCCTCATATATAACACTTTTTCTTTTAGGACTTTCTTCAAGGTTGGGATCAGGTCCTTGAGCAATATGATCAGTAATCCCAATGGGAGTGGATTCATTCATAGAAGCACTAGATGGAATTGGCTCATAGTGAGGAAATACCTCTTTTTCGATGTTGTACGCTGCTGGGGATGTCACAAAAGATGAGTGATCGCTCACATTTGAGTCATATTTTGGCTTTTGAGATAGTGCCCATGGAGTGAAGAGCATCACACCTGTCCTGATCATAAAGCTTCTCCAAGCAGGGAATTCTCAAGATTCTTGAACTTCTCCTGGCAAGTTTTCACATAAGAAAGCTTTCCAGCAAAGTATCCCATGATACAAGCAAATATGAGTTTAGGGATGGAACCATATTTGGGATGCCTTGGAAGGATTCCTTTACTAATTAATCCTTGAGTAATCAGCATACTTGTTGCAGCCAAAGGCACAGATCTGAACCAGAAGCTTTCATCATTGCATTCTGCAAAGACTCTTCTTTCTTCCTCAGTTGGAATGTAATCGGCCCCTATGTGGGGAATTGGTACTCTAACTTAAGCATTTGGCTCTTGAAAATCAGCCATGCCATTCATCTTTCTCTCACAGGCGGGAAACTGGCGGAGAGGGGAATGTATTCTTTGTCATTAATTTTTGACTCAGATACTACAGATGAGTATTAATGACCAGCATGGCCTTGTTTATGTGCCCGTGTCTTAGGGCAAGATAAATTATTGCTTTAGTAGTAGTAGAAGGACTGTTTCATAAGAAAGGAGAGATAACTCATTACTGTTGAGGGAGAATTGATGAGCTTGTTACTGGTAATTGTTAGTTAACTGGTACTGTCATTTGCGAAATTGAACAATTAGGAATTAGAAAGAGAATCTGATTTAAACTTGTAACCTATAGATGAATGCCAAGTTTTAGACCTTAAGGAAATTATGTTGTGGTTGAAGAAATTAGGACACTAAAATGATATTTTAATTGACTTACCTGGCTGTGCAATCAGATTTTATGTTTAAATTTTAAAAACATTTTTTTCTGAGACTCTGTATCCACTTTTCTACACTAGAGTTGTTTGTCATCTCAGACAGTTGAGAACATTTAGATAGATGTGGCTTTGTGGGAGAGGTGACCTTCTAGATCCCAAAGGATTTCAAGGACTCATTTCCAGAGAACAATTACAATTGCATGGAGGGTTTTGAGAGAAGAAAAAGTGGGGTGGTGTGGAGTGGGAGAAGGTACTTAAATGCAGGCATATATGCTAGGACAAGAATACATGCAATAATTGGCACCTTGGAATTTTCATTGTGAATTTTAGTGGAATTGCTGGCAATTATATTCTCTTCTGTGTACTTATAAAATTATATATATATATATATATATATATAAAATATGTGTGCATATATAAGTATATATATATATATATATATTTTAAAATATATAGATAGATAGTTTGAGGATTCTCAGCTTTATAACCCCAAAAAAGGATGACTTCATTTGCACTTTGGAGTACTCTTTTGGAAAGAGGCATTAACTAAGAAAATAGTTTCCCTATAAGTTAGAAATCTTACCAAGTTTTGTACTCTAGCTTGCACTAGAAGTCCTTTACTGAAGCAAATAAATATAAACACCTTTGAATTAATATTTCATTTTCAAGAGGGAACTGTTTTGCAGATACTAAATAGATTCCACATAGTATCAAAGTGCTTGGAGCCCTGAAGCTGTTTCTAGTTTTGATATTAGATGTTAGCTGGATCAATAGGGAAAATTTTAACCTGGGTGAAGCTGAAGAACTACATTTGAAAAGTCCCCTATCATATTATGTGAATCTCTTCACTGTGTTTAGGGGCAGGAGTGAAAAAAGATTACTTTTTACCACTATTACCCCTTCATTGGCCCCAACACATCTATTGAATGAAGTGCATGTACTTTATTTAGGTATTTTACCACCTGCCACCTGGACCTGGTTCCTACTTACCTTGTGAATCTATCACATTTAGAGATAATGCTTTCATCACATTGAACTCCTTCCTCTTACCATTCTTGCCTGCTTCTGTATTCTGACAATATAGTATTTCTTCCCTTAACTTAGTATCTCCAAGCATTCTTTTTTGTTCAAGACCATTCAAATACTACTTAAAAAATTATATTTGATCAACTATGCTATTATAGATGTCCCAGTTTTTCCCTTTGTCCCCTTTCACCCAGCACCCCGACTCCCTCCACACCATTGTTCACACCACTGGTGCAATCTCCACACTGTTGTTCATGTCCATGGGTCATACATATAAGTTCTTTGGCTTTTCCCTTTCCTATACTGTACTGTTCATCCCTATGACTACCCTGTAACTACCCCTTTGTACTTCTTAATCCCCTCACCTCTTCACCTATTCCCCTACACACCCATCCCATCTGGCAACCATCAAAATGTTCTTTGTATCTATGCTTGTTTTTGTTCTTCTTGTTTGCTTAGAGTTTGTTTTTTAGATTCAATTGCTGAATCTAAATGAATTTATTGCCACTTTATTGTTCATAGTTTTGATCATCATCTTATTAGGTCTGGTGAGAGTAAGAGGTGAAATGACAGTAGAACAGACCATGAGTTTAAAAGGTTTATTTGGCCAGCTGCACAAGCAGGCTGAGACCAGGAAGGCAGGAAGGTGTCACCAGTGAACAAAAGAAAAGCAGGGTTTTAAAGGGGATAAGGTGGGAAGGGAGTGGAATGCACTTTCTGTTGATGGCTTTGGGGGAGTTGGCCCTGAGAACAGCTTACTAAAAAGAAAAATCACTAAGTTCTTGGCAGCAGACTAAGATATCTTTGAAGGACAGAGACTTTCAGTGGTGTGAGCAGTTACTGCGGGGGCAGCAGAGGTATTGGGGGTCAGGCATCCCTGACACCAGCAGTTACAGTCAGGACTTGCTAACACCAGGCCTGGATTCCCAGAGCCCAGGTCTTTTGCCCAAGACTTCTTTTTTTAAATAGGTCCCTTTAACATTTCATATAATGATGGTTTGGTGATGATGAACTCCTTTACTTTTTTCTTTACTTTTTTCTTGCCTAGGGAGCACTTTATCTGCCCTTCAATCCTAAACAATAGCTTTGTGGGGTAGAGCAATCTTGGCTATAGGTCCGTGCTTTTCATCACTGTGAATATTTGCCAATCCCTTCTGGCCAGCAAAGTTTCTTTTGAGAAATCAGCTGACAGTCTTATGGGAACTCCCTTGTAGGCAAGTAACTGCATTTCTCTTCCTGCATTTAAGATTTTCTCTTTATCTTTAACCTTTGGTGTTTTAATTATAATGTGTCTTGGAGTGGGTCTCTTTACATCCAACTTGTTTGGGATTCTTTGCTTCCTGGACTTAATATGTCTTTTTCCTTTACCAAATTAGGGAAGTTTTCTTTCATTATTTTTTCAAATAGACTTCTGATTTCTTGCTCTCTCCTTCTCCTCCTGGTGCTTCTGTGATGTGAATGTTGAAATTCTTGAAGTTGTCCCAAAGGCTGCTTACACTGTCCTTGGTTTTTTGTTGTTGTTGCAGTTGTTCTTTTTTCTTCGTGTTGTTTTGATTGGTTGTTTTTTTGTTTGTTTCCTTATGTTCCAAATGATTGATTTGATTCTTGACTTCATTTATGTGTTTCCCTGTAAATTATTTATTTCAATTAATGTATCCTTCATTTCTGACTGGATTTTTTTCCTTTAAAGATTTTTATCATTTTCAGAGAGAAGGGCAGGGAAGGAGGAAGAAAGGGAGAGAAATGTCAATGTATGGTTGCCTTTTACCTGCCTTCAGTTGGGGACCTGGCTGGAGACCTGTTTATGTTCCCCTGACTGAGGAATCAAAACAGTGACCTTGGTTTTGCAAGCCAGCACCATTCCACTGGGCCACACCAGCCAGGGCTGGATCTTTTTTATGCCATTGAGGCCCTCACTAAGTTGTTTGAGCATCCTTATGACCAGTATTTTGAACTCTGCATCTGATAGCTTGCTTATCTCTATTTCATTTAGTTCTTTTTCTGGAGTTTTGATCTATTATTTATTTGGGCCATGTTGCTTTGTCTCTTTTGGAAGCCTCCCTCTGTTTCTATGCATCAGGTAGAGCTGCTTTGACCCCATGTTTTGGTGGTGTGGTCTAATGTAGTAGGTGTCCTGTAGGGTCCACTGGTACAACCTCCTCTATCACCCAAGTTGGTTACTTGAGGTGCGCCCTTTGTGTGGGCTGCATGCACTCTCCTCTTGTAGCTGAGCCTTGGTTGCTGTTGGCAGGTCAATGAGAGGGATTTGCTCAGGCCTGTCAGCTGCAAAGACTGTCTGTGAATCTCAGCTGGCTGCTGCTGGTGTAGTGCCTGGGGCAACTTGCCAAGAGGCCAGGCACTGGAGTCAAGGCCAGCAATTCATATGGAAAAATCACTGTTAACAGCTTTAATTTAAGTTGGATGGAGCCTCAGGGGATCCCCAGGGCAGGGCAGATGGTGGCTGTTAGTCAAGATAGGGCACTTGCCTGCTGACTCTGTGGGAGAAGGGTTCAGAAAAGAGACAGTGGCCTTTCTGTCTGGGAGAAAGACTCTTCACTTCCTCTCTGTACGCCATTGGTACCTTTCAAGCTGCTAGTCTAGTGCTGGAGCTCAGAGGGAGTGAGTCTGTGATCATGTGTGGGTTCTTTAAGAGAAACTTCTTGGGACTCCACAGGTTCTTCCATCGACTCAATCCCTGCTGCATTTTGTAGCCAGAAGTTATGGGTACTTTCTTTCTGGCACTGGAACTCTGGGCTGGAGGGCTGGTGTGGGGCTGGGACTCCTTGCTCTTAAGATATTTTTCCCGATTTTTTATCCAACACACATGGATGTGGCATCAGCCTCATTTGCATCTCTGCCTCTCCTGCTGGTCTGGATAGTTGTAGTTTTTTAAATTCCGTAGTTGCCAGACTTCCATTCAACTCAATTTCTGACAGTTCTTGGTGATGGCTGTTCTATAATTTAGTTGTAATTTTGATGTGGTTGTGCAAGGAGGCGAGCCATGTTTACTTATGCTGCCATCTTGAGCAGAATAGCGCTGCTTTTTAAGTCTTAAGGGATATGACTTGAAGATTAAAACCACAGTTTACACATTCTTTGCTTTAATATTTGACACCAGGGCAAAACAAACTTTTAAAATTCAAATAACTCTGCATATCATTTTTCCCATTTAAACCACAGCTTACAAGAATAATACTACAGTGTTGTTCAAAAATAAAAATGAGGAAAACCTAATAGGATAAGACACAAATTGGATGCTAATGTTTTTTTTTTCCTCCCATGCAGAAACATATTTCATCCTCAGTGGGTAAGAAAGAGGCAGAGAAACAGATCAGTTCAGATTTACATGTGGTACATGAAAGGGCAAATCCTGGGGACAACATGGACTGCTTAAGGAGCCAGATGTTATTTGAGTCCTTAGCCGAGCTTATAGTGTATACTAAACTAAACGACAAAATCAAAACAGACTTTACAAGTCAATGATGGAGAGGACAGTAAAAGCCAGAAATCTCACACACTAACAGAAATGATCTTGGTGTTGGTTGGAAAAGGTTTCATTCTATTGACTTATATTAAAAGGACATCATTATTTGGAAAGTAGGGTCTTTAAGTTTTTGAATTTATTATGTTTGCCTTTGAAGTTAAGGAAGGGCAATAGTTGAAAGATGTCCATTTTTGTAGTTTAATTAATGGAGTATTGATGCTCTTATTTAGAAATCTGGAAAATGTTCAAAATGTAAAATATGATAAACATGTTCTGAAAGGTATTTTTTTGTATGTATAAATTGAAGAATAATTTTTTTTTAATCTGTGAGAATACATCTTGTGTTGCTGAAATAAGTAGAAATTCAAAAGCATTTCTGATAAATAATATCCTTAAAAATGCTAACTTGGTTTACAAAGTACATTTACACATTGTTTTTAGGTCTCACACAATCCTGTAAAGAATGGTAATGACCCATAGCTTTAGCTCCCCTGGACTCTGCTTCTCCTCAGATATGCTATTCCTCATCCATCTCGAGGCACGACCCCTTCCTTGCTTCCTGCAGGTCTCTGCAACTGCTCCCCACCAGAGGGGACTCCCCGGGCCACACCAAAATACAGTGACAGTCCTCCCGCCTCTCCCCCTGGTCCCCACTTTTCTTTCCATTTTGTTTTCCTGCACAGCACCTCCCTCCACCTGACACATTATATATTTACCTTGTGCAGCCAGGATGTGAGAACAGGAGAGCAGGGACTCTACTTTTCTCACCACTGTATTGCATCTGTGTGAGTGTGTGGTTTTAGTCTTCATGGTTGTACAGAAGAGGGTTAACATAGCAACCCTGACACTGCGGATCCACAGGAAGTCCTGCTTGCCAGGTTGGCCCTCTGCTGAAGTCTGGGAACTGGGAGTTGCAGAGAATTGTCACCATTCCTGAACTGATAAGAGTGGCTCATTGTACCTAAGTTGTTTGTGAAACAATATAGTTTTCCTTCTGGGTAGTTGGGCTTTGGGGACAGGATCAGCCTTCAGTAAGAACCTTGGGTACCAAGTCTCTGATGAGCCTGCCTGGTAGATAACATTTATTATGTTGTCGTGTCCCTGTTGCTGGAGGAATTAAGCTCATCTGGTGCGATGAGAGGACTCTTGGTAGCTTGTGCCTCTGGGTTTTGCCCTACATACCTTTTGCCTTGTCTGATTTTGTTTTGTATTCTTTGCTGTCATAAATTGGAGCCACAGGTGGTGTTGATAAGCCCTCCTGGCAAATCTCTGAACATGGGAATGATCCTGGGAACCCTGACATGATGGTATTCCTTAGTGTGCTCCTTGAGTTACAGGCTCTGTACTAGTTGTACAGATGTTTCTCATTCTTTTTAATAGCTGGGTAGTATTCTACTTTAGGAATGTGCTGTGATTGACTTAACTCTTCTCCTGTTAATGAATATTTAGAATGTTTCCAGTTTTTCATTTTCATAATCAATGCTTCTGTGAGTTCTAAAAGACTTGCCTTGCTCAAACTGCCCAATTATCTTTCAGAAAAGGCTGAAACTAATACACTGTTTGACACCTGAAACTAATACAAAATAATATTGAATGTAAGCTGTAATTGAAAAATTTTAAACAGGCCATTTCAACGTATGTTTCCACTAACAAGTATTAATGCTCCATCTTCCTATTTTTACTAATCATGAATTTATCATTCTTTAAAGTTTTTATGTTTCATGGTAAAAAAAAAAAAAAAGAGTGGTCTTTTATGATTATTTAAATTTGAGTTTTCTGACACCCAGCAAGTTTGAGCATACTTTCCTGTGTTTTTTCTGTTCTTATTTTATGTCCTCAGTTCTGTTCTATGGGGTGTCTTCCCTGGGTTTCTTTATAGGTACTTTCGGTATATTAACAGGTTGTTGTCGGGTCATGAAAAAGCTCATGTTTTTGAGCACAAACGTTGTTGACCAATAATGAGTTAACTCCTGTTGGCACTTGTATTAGCTGTTGCTATAAAATTGCTCGTCAGCAGTGTGTTAAGGATAATAGTCTTTTGTCTTTTATGTTGCTTTTTAAGGAGTTAAGTCAGTTTTTTCCTTACTTTTGTAGTACCTTTGAACAAAAGTTTTGAATTTTAGGTACTAAAATCTGTTAATCTTTTCCTTTATTAATTTTCTAAGTATCAAAGAATCTTGCTTTGAAAAGTCTTATCCCAAGCTAAGAAAATAAAACTGTTCCCTTCTGGTTTGTGTTAGTATTTTTTAAAATTAATTAATTATTATTTTTAGAGAGAGAGGAAGGGAAGGAGGCAGAGAGGGAGGTTGCCTTTCACCTGCCTCCAGCTATGGACCTGGCTGGAAACCTGGCTTGCAACCTGGTTATATGCCCTGGCTGGGAATTGAACCAGGAACCTTTGGATTTGCAGACCAGCACTTATTCACTGAGCCAACAGCCATGGCTGTGTTAGAATTTTTGCAGTTTCAGTTTGTATGTTTGTATTTTAAATTTATCTGTAATTGTGTGTGTGTAGCAAAACAATGTGAAAACCTAAGTAAATTTTCTTCCACGTGGGTAGCAAATAGACCCACCCATTGGCTATGATGTTCTTGCCTCACTGATTTGAAATGTCATCTTCATCACATACAAAGTTGTATGCTTAGGTGTCTTACTGAAATGTGTATTCTGGTCTCCTATTCCTCTGCCAGGACTACACTGTTTAATGATTCTAACTTTATAGTCTGACATTTTGATTTGGTAGGTAAGACTTATTTTTGTCATTTAAAATATTTCAGAAAAGTTGTTTGTTCTTACGCATTTACTCCTGCAAGTGAAACAAAGAATAGTTAATAAATTCCCTCCTAGCCAAAATTGAGATTGGAATTGCATTCAACATAAATATTTATTTGGGGAGAATTGACATTGTTATAGTTGAGAATTCATCAAGGAATGTTACATTTTTCCATTTATACCTTTTCCTTATCTTTCATTACTTCTTCCTCAAATTTTATGCTCTATTAACACCAAATTACATGTAGGTAGGTACTCACCATACCTGCACATTCTCACTTTCAGATTTTGGCTCTGCCTTTAATCACAATCTCCCAACTTTTTTTTTTTTTTTTTTTTTTTTAAGATTTTATTTCATTATTTCTAGAAAGAGGGGAAGGGAGAGAGGCAGAGAGGGAGAGAGACATCAATGTATGGTTGCCTTTCACCTGACTCCAGCCACAGACCTGACTGGAGACCTGGTTTGCAACCTGGTTCTGTGCCCTGGCTGGGGAATCGAACCTGCGACCTTTGGGTTCGCAGGCTGGCGCCTTACTCACTGTGCTACCAGCCAGGGCTCTCCCAACTTTTTACCTGGTTAATTCCTTGTCACACTCTGAGTCAGGCATCACTTCTTTTTTTTTTGCCATTCCCTTCTGGCTTGAATTGTTTCTGTTGAATAATCATTTGATAGCCTTATTGGAGCCCCTTTGTATGTTATTTGTCTTTTCTCTCTTGCTGCTTTTAGGATTCTCTCTTTGTCTTTGGAATTAGCCATTTTAATAATAATGTGCCTTGGTGTTGGTCTGTTTGGGTTGATTCTCATTGGGACCCGCTG